>NIGD01000009.1:2328497-2344165 GCA_003055185.1 Escovopsis sp. TC
GGGCGGAGGGGGGGGGGTGAGGGGGGGGGGGGGGGGGGAACCTCTATGGAGGCTTGACCAGGAGCTCGCCCCCGAGGCCCCCGCGCGTCGTCTCGTCGTCGGTCAGCTCCCTCTTCTTCCTCTACTCTTCCTTCTCTCTTGTTTCTCCCTCGACCCTGTCCAGGCACCTCGAGGGTCATCCATTCTTCCAGACGAGCAGAGCACGAGGTTTCCCCGGCACGGCTTCCCATGATGACCATCCAAGCCGCAAAGTTCACGCCCGAGGTGCTGCTCTCGGCGCCGCGGCGCTCGGCGGGCGTGCCGAACGGCACGGGCGAGCTGATTCTCTACACGGTGCGTGTGCTGCTTGGTCACGGTGGGCCCGATCGAGGGCAGAGGGGGGAGTGAATGTCCTCACGACTTGCCCTCGAGTCTTTGTGTGACTGTGGCCCCTCCTGGTGGTGATCCTTCTCGTGGACTCGCGCTCACGTTCCCTGTTGGGCTCAGGTCTCGTCCTACTCGTTTGAGAGCCACTCCAAGACGTCCCAGATCCGCGTCCTCAACATCCGAGATGATGTCTCCTTGCTCATCTCTGAGGACGGCGGGGCGAGCGAGCCCGTCTGGATCGGGGAGCATGAGATCGCCTACATCAAGAGCGGCGACAACGGCGGCTCTGCGCTCGTCGCACAGCACGTGTTTGACAAGGAGAGGTGCGTGGCTGTCTTCTGTCTTCATCGTTCCACCATGCCGAGAAAGAGGGTGTCGACTGCGTCGGCCGCGGCAGGCCTGCTATGGAGCTGGGAATTCACTCGAGCTGAAGCTGACTCCCCCAGACACAACGTGATCCACCAATTCGGCGCGAGCATCTCCAACCCCAAGACGAAGCGGCTGTCGGCGGACAAGGTGGCATTCTGCTGCGTCGCTCTCGCGGGCGCCGACGGGCAGATGCACAACCCCGCCGCGGAGCCCAAATCGCACTCCACGGCCAAGATCTACACGTCCCTCTTCGCGCGCCACTGGGACACCTGGCTGTCTGAGAGCCAGAACTCGCTGTGGTACGGCCGGCTGGAGAAGCTCGCCGACGGCCGGTGGACGCTCGGCGGCAAGCACGGCGGCGGGCTCATCAACCTCCTCGCTGGCACCGGCCTGACCTCTCCGGTGCCGCCGTTCGGGGGCACCGGCGACTTCGACATCTGCACCACGGGCATCGTCTTCGTCGCCAAGGACCCGAAGCTCAACCCGGCCCGTTTCACCAAGTCCGACCTCTACTACGTCCCGATCGCGTCCTTCCTCGAGCGGGCGCCCCGGCCCGTCATGGTCAAGACGGGCCAGCTGCAGGGGTACTCGATCGCGCCCGTCTTCTCCGGGGACGGCAAGAAGGTCGCCTTCGCGCGCATGCGGTCTAACAAGTACGAGGCCGACAAGACGCGGTTGCTGCTGATCCCGGACGTCGCGGACCTCTCCCACGTGCAGGAGTTCTTCGAGACGCGCGATGGCGAGGGCGCGTGGCCGTACAGGCCGGACTGGGTCTTCTGGAGCCACGACGACAAGGAGCTCTACGTCGGCGCGGAGAAGCACGCGCGGACCGTCCTTTGGAGGCTCCCTGCGTCCCCGTCCGAGGTCCAGACGCTGCCGACCCCGATCGACCTCGAGGGATCCGTCGTCGACGCCAGGCTGCTCGGGCCAGGCCCCTCCCTCATGGTGACCACGCGGTCCCGCGTCGAGAGCTCCGTCTACTCCATCATCAGCATCTCGGACGCAGGCGCAGGCGCAGGCGCAGACGCCTCCGCCTCTCCTCCCTCCGTCAAGGTCATCTCCTCCTCGTCCAAGCAGGGGAAGTCGTTCGGCCTCAATGCCGCGCAGTGCTCCGAGTTCTGGTATCCCGGCGCCAAGGGCTACGATATCCACGCCCTCGTGACGGTCCCCTCTAACTTCGACCCCCGGAAGAAGTATCCCCTGGCCTTCCTCATCCACGGCGGGCCGCAGTCAGCGTGGACCGACGACTGGAGCACGAGGTGGAACCCGGCCATTTTCGCCGAGCAGGGCTACGTCGTCGTCTGTCCCAACCCGACGGGCAGCACGGGCTACGGCCAGGAGCACATTGACGCGATCAGGCTGAACTGGGGAGGGACGCCCTACGAGGACCTGGTGCTGTGCTTTGAGCACCTCGAGAAGTACCTCCCCTACGCCGATACGTCCAGGGCCGTCGCCCTCGGCGCTTCGTACGGCGGCTTCATGATTAGTACGTTTTGAACTGTGTTTACGAGGAACAAACCAAACATGAGGGGCTGATGCTGATGCTGATTTTTCTTTTTCCTCTTTTCTCCCAAGCAGACTGGATCCAGGGGCACGAATTTGGGCGCAAGTTCAAGGCCCTGGTGTGCCACGACGGCGTCTTCTCGACGTCGAACATGTGGTCGACCGAGGAGCTCTTCTTCCCGGAGCACGACTTTGGCGGCGTCCTGTGGGAGCAGCGAGAGCACTACGAGAGATGGGACCCGGCGCGGCACACGGCCCATTGGAGCACTCCCCAGCTGGTAGGTTGTCCTCGAGGGGAACATGGCAGCCATCTAGATACTACTCTACCAATGAAGAGGCACTTGTACTCATCGTCTTGTGTCCACGGCAGGTCATCCACAACGAACTCGACTACCGCCTGCCTGTATCGGAAGGTCTGGCCATGTTTAATGTCCTGCAAGCCCGCGGCGTGCCGAGCAAGCTGGTCGTCTTTCCGGACGAGAACCATGTGAGTTCTGGAAACTGGAAAGAAAAGGGAGAAAAAGGAGAGAGAGGGGGAATCCGCGGATTTTTTTTTTGACACTCTCTTTGATGAAGACCATGCTGACTGTGTTGTGTAGTGGGTCTTGAAGCAGGAGAACTCGCTGGTGTGGCACAACGAGGTGCTGGGGTGGATTAACAAGTATAGCGGTGTTTCTGGCCCGAGCAGGCCACGTAATGAGGAGATGGATCGAGAGTGATGAGTTTGTTGAGAGGCGCTGGGTCTTTGTAGATCAACTTGGAGTGGAGGGAGGGGGAAGGGGGGCAGGAGGAGGGGGGAGGAAAGACTTTCAGGAGAAGGAGGGAAGACTTTCAGGAGGAGGAGGAGGAGGAAAGATTTCAGGGGGAGTGGGAAAGGTTAAAGCAAGTGCAGGGAAGACTTCAGGAAGAGGGGAAAGATTTCAGAGCATCAGGGAAGACTTTTTGTGGAGGCAAGACCAAGGTACATGTAGAGGGAAGATCTTAGGAGGAGGAAGATTCAAGGAAGAGGGAAGACCCAAGGACAGGAGAGGACATATGCCAGATTGCCGTCGAGATTGAAAGGTTAAGATCATATCAGGATCTCATGTAGGATAGAATAGATACAGACGCCAGAGTGTCCCGAAACACCTTTAAGAAGGCCGGACTCCCCATATCCAAGGCCGTCCCCTCAAGAATTGCACAGTGCGAGATATACTAGTTATTGTCTGTCCCTTCACATAACCCTAACCCCACTTACCCATTTCGCGCGTTCCATAGACGAATTCTTTCGAGGTCGAGAGCGCTTGTGAGCGCATTCGCACTGTGCAGCCAACGCTTCAAGTTTCCTTCAACTCCGAACTTCTGATCACTTCGAGTTGGAGCTTTCAAGGTTAGCTTCCGTTCCATGCAATCTTGAACCGTCCATCGTCATTCCTCCTCATACCGTCACATTTCTCCCCACCCAACATTCACGCCGATCGTACATAATTCTCTGCGCACCTCGCAGATTTCACCGTTGATTCTGCTCCTTCGTCGACTTGTATAGCAGCTCCTAGCATTGCCATCTATACGAGGCCTCGTCCATCTGCCGCTTCGACTTCCCGCGACACGAATATGTGCCGACGAGGACGCCGATGACGCTGCGAGAAGCGAAACCTGACATCGAGACCGACCGACCGTCGAATACGTATTCTTCACCGAAGCACGATCGAAGCAACACCTACATGATTTACCATCCGATACGATAAAAGAACCTCGACCCTTCTCTCACACACTCTCTCGCGCATTCGCACGCACTCTCGTTGCGCTTCTCGCTCACCAGCCCAACCCGCTGCCTCGTCGCCCACCAGCGACCATGAGCTCGCCATCCTCCATCTTTCACGCCTTCCTCCGGCCCTCCATCCTGCAGATCCTCCGCGCGACGGGCTACCACAGCACGCGGCCCTCGGTGCTCGACTCCCTGACGGACCTGGCCGCGCGGTATCTCCTCCTGCTGTGCGAGAAGACGGCGGGGAACGCGATCAACAACCACGGCGACGCGGCCGATTTCGATGTGGTGGATATCCGGCTCGCGCTGCAGGATTTGGGGGCGCTGCCGCCGGAGAAGGTGAGCGTGGGGAACAGGGCGCGGGGGAAGGATGGGAGGCGGCGGCCACCGAGGGAGAAGCAGCTGAAGAAGAAGAAGAAGAAGGAGAAGGAGAAGGACAAGGACAAGGGGAAGGAGAAGGAGAAGCAGTGGGAGGGCCAGGACGGGGAGGCGATGCAAATCGACGAGGAGAAGGAGGGGCACGAGGAGGCGGGGGAGGAAGAGGCAGAGGAGGAGGAGGAGGAGGAGAAGGAGGATTATGACGAGGCGGAGGATGCGTTGCAGGAGTTGGAGGACTTGCGCGGGATGGAGGAGTTTTTGCAGTGGTTTTCGGGAGCGAGGATGAAGGAGATGATGGAGATGGGGAGTGGGGATGGCGAGTCTGATGCAACGGACTATTTGACTGGTGAGCTGCCCAGCCCTTCTTGCCCTCCCTTCTCTCTTTTGCCTTCTCGAGAGCGTGCGACTTGTTTGTCTTTCTTTGGCTAACATATCACAGCTTTAAAGAAGAAGCACAGCAAGACAGGAGACGATGCGAAATGGCAAGGGACGATCCTCGGCAGAAGCCACGACAACACGGGAGAGATACTTGTCGAAGGAGGCCGCATCATGAGCATCGACGAATGGATTGCGTCTAGAAAGCCGCTGATGGGGCTTCCTGCCGAGCCAGAGTCCGGGGAGGACCTGGACGAGATAGGAAGCGGGGCACACGACGGCGCACAGGAGGCTGGCGACGGCGACGACTACGATCCGCGCAATGGAGGGAGGATGGACGACACGAACGGGGGATTATCGAGGCAGACTAGCTCGGGGCTGAGCTCGGTGGGCGACCGAGTCGGCGAGGACGAAATGGACCTGACATAGGAGCCGGCCATGGGAGACCTCTCGGCCATACCCGAGGAGGACGCAGATGCATGCGATTACGATAGACCGACCAATCGCGAGAGAAAGGAGAGCAAACTCAATCACGACAACCACAACGATGACGACGACGACGACGACGACGACGACGACGACGACGACGAGGCCGCAGCGGCACAGCTACAGACCGAGATGGATGCGCATCGGGTTTCGCGTCGCGCTGCAAGCAGCGCAAGCAGGACAGAGAGTCGCGACAGCGCCGCCGCAGACGACGCAGGCGGGGACGGAAGCGAGGAATCTTCTCTGATGGAGGTCCGTCCGCGAACTGGTATCAAAAGACCGCCAGCACCGGCGGGGGAGAAGGCGCTGCCGGAACAGCCGGCCAAGAGACGCTGTAGGAGGTCGAGAGCGCCGCTTTCTCGGGAGTGCAGTGCGACAAGCATGTCCGGGACGAGGCCGAGATCGAACGTGGATGGTGATCCTGTTCTCCCCAATCTTGGCTCCACTTTTGCATTTCAGGCTCCTGCTGGTGGTGGTGGTGGTGGTGAGAGCGGTACTGGCACTGGCGGTGCTGGTGGTGGTGATAGCATTGGTAGGACGCAAAATCCGCAAGCCGCGCGGATGACGACCAGATCTATGAAGCGCGAGGCGGTACCGCCGCCGGCGAAAACGCCCAAACCCCCGCGGACACAACGAGCGCCGAGGCAGAGGCAGAGGCAGAGACAGAGGCCGGCGAGTAGGGAGGCGTCTGTGGAGGCCGGGGCTAGGAGGGCGGATAGTGCGGGGCCGAGGACGAGATCATTGAGTAGGGAGGTGTCTGTGGGGCCCAGGACGAGGTCTATGAGCCGGGAGGCATCTGTGGGGCCGAGGACGAGATCTATGAGCAGGGAGATGTCGCCGAGAAGGGGGAATCGGCGGGAGTAGATCGCAATGGGGGGGGGAGTCTACTGATGCTGGCTGCTTCTGGACCCGGAGCTGGATGCGGTGCTGGGTCAGGGGAAACGAATGTAGATGGGAAATGTCTGATTCTCCATCCCGGCACTGCACTTGGCAAGGCGGGACATGATCCTGAGGCCAGTCAGCGGGAGTTTTGTGCGAGGGGGGAGGCAAAAGAGGGCGTAAGGGCGGGTAAGGCGGGGGCTTCGGGTGGGCTGTGGTCGGGTGGATCTCGTTCAGTATGTCCATGTTATTTGCCTTGCATAGCGTTTGGAGTCTGCTGAATAGAGGGGGATGGGTTTGGTATTCTGTGAAGCTACAACTCAAAGACAATGGAGCTTGTTTGTGAATTTTCGACGTGTCTCCTGATGATGCTGAAAGGGCTGCAGAAGAACCACGGATCTTGGGATTCCTTCTTCTTCTACTACACGGTGATGACGAGGGTTCTTAAGAATAGATGCTTGCTCATACTATAGTGTGGCAGCGAGGACTTCTTCCCCACCGAGTAGGTATCGACGGGATGACTTGCAGGTGCCAAGCAAAAGATGATGGGCATCTAAATTCCTAGTAGTACATGTATATGATCCGTCACTTCTACCCCCTATCTCACAGCTCTCCCGCAAATCGCCCCACGAGATCCTTCTCCGGGGCGAGGACCTCGTGCACGCCCATCTCCTTGGCCATGGCCTCCAGAATAGCCTCCCTGTCTTGCGTGACGGCGCCGAAGTCTGACCAGAATTTGTTCTGTAGGTATCGATACAGGGCGTCCGCCCTTTCAGCTGACTCGCCAGCGTCTGTCCCGCTCGTGCCCTGGGCCTTGCCGGTCTTCGTGAGCGCAAAGTCGAGGTCCTGCTTGGCGCGCAGGAGCTTTTTCCTCTGCTCCGGTGTTTCCCAGGAGAGCTTCGTGGTGCGCAGGACGAGCTCGAGGACGAGCGTGTCGGAGGGGAGGAAGTGGAAGAGGTGCCTGAGGGAGGCGAGGGCGACGAGGAAGCCTGCCTGGTCTTTGAGGCGGCGGAAGGTGTGGAGGATTTTGCGGGCGAGCTGCGGGTCGATGCCGTGGTTGCCGTAGTCGCCATGACCATGGTCGTGGTCCTGGTTGTGGTCTCGATTTTGGTCGTGGTTGTGGTCGTCGTCGGGGGGAAAGACGTGGCGGAAGCGCACGATCTCGGCGAACATGGCGCGGGCGGCGTGGGCGGCCCCGGGAATGCGCTCGTCCGGGACGAAGTGGAGGCGGTTGATCTCGAGGGTCTTCCAGAGGGCGCTGAAGGTGTACGGGTCCGGGACGACGTTGAGGGGCGGGTCGACGAGGGAGCGGTAGAGGTCGATGGCGCGCTGCCACTGGCCCATGGCGATGTGGGACTCGAGGAGGGGGTTCATCATGGCGGCGTCGGGCCTGAGGGCGGCCTCGCGGAAGGCGTCCCAGAGGCGGGCGAGCTTGGCGTGGAGGTTGCGCTGCATGTAGTTGGCGGCGAGGAGGTAGAAGGTCTCGGGGGTGGCGCGGGGGATGCCCGTGACGGGGGGTTTGGGGACAGGTCTTGTCTCGGCGGGGGACGATGGGGCAGCGGAGGATGAGGAAGAGCACTTGTCGTTGACGAAGCGGATGCGCGCGTCGATCATGCGCCAGGCGAGGGCGTCGGCCTTGTCGACGTCGTTGCAGCCGCCCGAGCGCAGCCAGGCGCCGACGAGCCCGTTGACCTGGACGGAGGCGCCCTCGATGCGGCGGCGCTCCATGAAGTCGACGACAGCACGGGCGCCCTCGAGGTTGCCGGCGCCAATGAGGCGCTTGAGCCACTTGCCGAAGAAGAACTTGTTGGCGATGGTGGAGGGGAGGTGGTTCTGGCAGCTGAGGTCGAGGCGGCCGTTGGACATCATGTCGACGAACGCGTAGAGGCCGTTCTCGACCTGGTTGGAGACGAGGAAGAAGGCGATGACCTGGTCGTAGTCGGTGAGGCGCATGGCGGGGCCGAGGAGGTGCCGCATGCGGCGGTAGGTGGACCATGCCTTTTCGTGGCTGTGGGGGGTGCGGAGCTCGCAGCAGGCGCCGATGAGGGGCATGAGGATGCGGGGGGTGATGGAGCTGGCGGAGCTGTCGATGGTGTTGTTGTTGTTGTTGTTGTTGTTGTTGTTGTTGTTGTTGTTGTCGTCGTCGTCGTCGTCGTTGTTGTCATTGTCGATGAGGTTATCGTTGTCGCTGTCGTTGCTGTTCTCTGGCTGATCAGCGAGAGGCGAGGGCGGCAGTGAGTGGAGCAGCTTGTCGGCCGCGCGCTCGGCCTGCGCAATGTCCCCGCTGCGGCACGCCATGCGGACGCCGAGCTCCCAGAAGTCGCGGAACGTGTCGGCGGACTCGACGCCGAGGGAGGCGCCGCAGCGCTTCCAGTTCTCGAGGGCCTTGTCCTCCCAGCCGCCGACGAAGAGGGCCTCGATGGCGAGCAGCTGCTGCCGCGGGGTGAGGGTGACGCGCGCGGCGGCCATGTCGTGGGCGAGCAGGGCGATGTGGGACAGGCGGTTCTCGTTGCGGGCCTCGTCGGTGGCGAAGGCGCTCCAGATGTAGTCCCAGACGTCGGGGGGCACGCCGCTCCAGTGCTGGGAGAGGCCGCGGCGCGCGGCGTTGTAGGCGCGGAAGACGAGGCCGACGCTGGTCCGGGAGAGGCCGGTCTTCTTGATGGACTCGGACCAGGTCCTGGAGATGACGCGGTTGAGGCGGGAGACCTTTTTTCTCTGCTGAATGGAGTAGGGGCTTTCATCGATGTGGGGGATGTGGGGTCGTCTGCCGCCACCTGTTCTTGACGTTGTCGTCGGTGTTTTCGTCGCTGTCGTCATCAAGGCATCCTGGCCCCCCTCCTCCTCGAAGTCCTCATCTACCGATAGGTCCGGCAGGTCGCCGAGGAGCTCGGCGAGGGCCTCTGGGGGCAGATTGACGCCGACGTCGCGGATCTCGCGGTCGATGGACTCGGTGTACCTCTCGAGCTTGGCGATCATCCTCTCGAGGTCCTGTGCGGATCTCGCGCCGTCCCAGCGCTCGCCGAGCTCCTCCAGCACGGCTCGAAAGGCGTTCCTCTCGTCCGTCGTCCTCAGCCCTTCCTGAAAATCCGCCAAGCCAGCCCCGATCTCGGATGCGTCGAGCCTGCCGAAGGAGTCCTCAAAGGCCTTTTCGTCCGCGAGCTCCCTGCGCCCTCCCCCCTCGCGGTCATCCTGCTCGAAGTACCGGACCGAGTAGTCGGCGCCGGGCTGGGCCTCGCGGTTCACGAGCTCCTTCTCGAGCCTTAGCCGCCGCATGTGCCGCTCCATCTCATCTCTCCGCCGCTGCTGCAGCCGTAGTTGCTGCTGCTGTCGCTGTAGCTGTTGCGCAGATAGTCGCTGTAGCTGCTGTGCAGAGACACGCTGACTAGGGGCGACGGAGGAAAGAGACGTCGGTTTCGGCCGCGACGACGACGACGACGACGACGATGACGGCGTCTTCTTCTCGCTGCTGCCGCTCGAGGCTTGCGAGCTGAAGGGGTAGGTGGAGGAGGAGGAGGAGGAGGAGGAGGAGGAGGAGATCCATGGGCGGAGGGGCTGCCTCGCGAGGCGCAGGAAGCATGCGGCGCAGAGGCCGTGGTCGCGGGACCGCAGATCGCGGATGATGGGCCTGCAGGACATCGCTCCTGACGACCCTCTGGTGCCTCGGGAATGGGGCAGAATGTCGATAGTTGGAGTTGGAGAAGAGGGGGAAGAGGTGGAAGGGGTTGAATCGACGAGATGACGTTGAAGTCGAAAATCGTCTCAGGAAATCCTTATCGATAAGCAACAACCACATTCGGGAGCGCTGGATGAGGATTCGTTCAGAGGGGGAGGCCCCTGGAGCTGGGATCTTCCAGTGGGAGAGATCGCCGGAGCCGGCGTGATATAGGGCATGTGCCCCTTGACAATTAGTGGATGCATTCCTATGGATGTTCTCGGCCATCCGTCCACCAGTTCATGGTCTATCACGATGGCTTCATTCGTCGCCACCCGAAAGAGAGAGAAGGCATTTGGGGGTCAATCGATGCCCATTACGAAAGACACCAGCGAATATTGTAAGATCGATTATGAGTATGAAACGAAGCTGCTGCGTACGAATCAATGCTGAAGCAAAATCAAGTCCAAGTCATTTTCCTCCTTTTTTCTGTGACGTTCCGTCAAGCATGCACACTCTAACCTCGAGGATCCCGGCTGAGATGCTGTTATGCAGCGTCTTCTCGTTTGCCATCTGGCCCTTTCATTGCCTTTGTTCTGCCCATGCGTGATTCATATCCTTCGTAGCCATAGCCATTGAATCTCCAAATTGAATCAATCTTGCCGGCCGATAGACTCGACCTAGTCGATACGATGGTGTCGCACCTCTCGTTTACTTGGCGTTTTTTCCAAAGGTGCTACGTTGAAAGCTCTGTCAGTCATCATGATTCGAGGCCGAGTGAGCATTGACTCAAATCAATTGGAATGAAGGAATCCAACTCCCTGGAGGCCATACTTGTGGAAGAACTGAGTGAAGAAGCCGGGCCTTATCTGCTGATCGTTCATGCTCTGGCGACGGGCCTCGCCGTTGGAGCGCAGCTGCTGAAGGCCTTCAAATGATGGCATCAGGCCGGAGCTCTATAAGAGGAGGAAGAATCAATCAGCCTGATTCAATGGAATGGGTGGGTGATTCATTCAAGGCGGAGAGGGCCATACCTTGCGGCGAGCGGAAGCTCCGGGCGATGTAGGCGTGACCTCGGAGCCGCTGCTCATGGTGATCGATATTGGATCAATGGGAGTACCTGTACGGAGGATAAAGTGATGATGATGTTGTTGAGGGGGGGCAGGAGGAGATGAAGGAAGAAGATGGATCAATAGGTAGATGACCTTGGTAAATGTCCTTTCTCGAGACGGTACGACAAGAGATGTCTGGTTGTTCCTTGGGAAGAGGAGAAGAGCTTGTGCGAGGGGAAGCTGGAGACAATGTGGGAGATGTAGGAGGAGGGGATATGGATGGAGGGAAGAGAGAGGGGGAGAGGGGGGGGAGGTTGTGCCTCATTCGACTACTACCACCACCTCTGTTGCTGTTGCTGCTACTAGTAGTAGTAGTAGTAGTAGTAGTACTCCGTACACGAGGTCCCATGTAATTGAAGCGAATGGCCGCACGGTTTGCCTGCTTTGCCTGCTTCGAGAGACCGGCCCATCTCTGCATACGAGTACAGCCGGCATACCACATCGACCCGGTCGAGAATCGAGACAACCTGATCCCCTCCATAATGGGCGGCCCAGTTACATCCATGTTACCTGTCCCCCCGTACTGGTAGGATGATGAAAGATCAGAGCTAGAGCTAGCCCCTTGAGCATCGCGCCGTGGGGAGGCGATATCTCGTGGGGCTTTGCCGGATCAAGCATAATCTCGACGGGGACGAGGATCTGGATTGGCTGTGGGATCTCACCGGCGAGGGCGTCACCAAAAGGCTCGAGGATGCAGTTGTGAAGCCACCGGCTGTCTGTTGCTCTTCAATTGGTTTTGTGCTTGAGCATTCCATCTTGCCTGATTTTCATCTAATTTTGTTTCTCTCTCTTGTTGAATTCTTTTGCTTTTTTTCTTTCTGTTTCTTTTCATTTAGAATGGATGCAAAATTGTGATCCATTGAACATGGAAGACTTCGTATTCTCTGCTTGAAAGCGCCACCCACGCTCCTTCCATTCTTCCACGGCACTTCCAGATGGCAAGAGCTGACGTAGATATCCGTGACGTCTCTCCTTCCCTCCCTTGGCTCGGCTACCGCTAGCGCATCGTGGGGCAAACCCGACCGGGGGCCGTCCGCTACTATGGAAGGAGGGAAGGACCCTAGAAAGGTTGTTTTGCGGGGAAGCCCCCGCCCATCGATCCCCCCCACCCTAACAGGTGCTGCTACCCCACCACCTCCTTCCTTGAGGAGTCCTCCAGGCTCCAGCTGCCTCGAGATCGGCCGCTACCCGCGAGATACCTCGATGCAGGCACGATCCGACGCATCGAGGCCAGGTCGATGCGAGGTGCTCCTTGTCCTCCCCAGCGAAGGGAAGGCCGTATGGACACCGGTGCCTTCCAATTTCGTGCTGCTTCATCACGAAGTCCCATTGCAAATCACTGGAAGACGTCGGACCGGAAAATCCTTCTGCCCCTGCAGCTCCACGTTCCCTCCCGCATTGCCTTATGTAAGACCTCCAAGATCCACAGACGTCTTCGCTTCTGTTGCGGCGGCATCACGAACAACCAGAGCCCACGCGCTCTCTTTGTCTCTCGTCTCTCTCTCACACCCTCTCATACATCCCCCCCCCCCTTCCACTTCTCTCTCTTTTCGGACCCCAGTTTTTCTTCTCTCCATCGAGCCGGCTCGTGCCCGCTCATCTGCTCATCCCTGCTGCTTCAATGCAGAGCAGGCCTCGCCCCTCTCGCACCACCCAGATGAGGACGGGCGACTATGAGCAATGACGCCTCGCCTCCTCCGTCTGCCCAACCCCGTGCCTGGTCCCCTCGCCCGACAACGACTACCTCCGTCCATGCCGACGAACCCGACGCCGACCTTGACCGCGACGCCGACCCCGATGCTGCAGAATCCAGCCGCCTCCTTCCCCGCACCCGCACTCGTACCCGCTTACGCTCTCGAACACGAGATGTGACCGCCACGTCCGAGTCCGACGACCAGCCCCAGCATGAGCACCAGCACCAGCACCAGCACCAGCTCGAGCTCGAGAATGACGACGACGATGACGACGGGCAGCAGGGGACAGCCCCCTTGGCAGGGCCGTCGACAGCAACGGCCAGCCAGTGGCCCCGCGAGTCGAGGCGACGAAGGAGGAGAAGCAGGAGGAAGAGGAACCCTGGGCTGGTCAAGAAGCTGGCCTTCGTCACGCACCTGCTCAAGTCCCTCGACCTTGTCGTCTTTGCCGAGCTGAGCGCGCTGTACTACATGGAGTGCGTAGAGACCTCTCTTCTTTGTGTGCCCGTGACGTCTTGACCGTGTCTTCTTCTGATAGAGCATGATGGATGCGATGGGCTTCGCAAATTTGCTGATGAGAATGTGCTGCTTCTTTCCCACTGGTCATTCGCCAACAGGTGCTCCATGTTTCGATTTGCTCTCCGCATCCTCGGCCAGGCGATATACCTCACGCCCAAGGACGAGTCCTTCCCCCTCCTCATGCCCGCCAGCCGCATCCACATCCTCGTCGTCGTCGTCCCCAACATCATCTGCATGCTCCTCCACGTCTTCGCCGCGCTGCCCCAGGGGCCCGACTTCCACAACGGGTACCAGCACGGGGGGCTGATCGTCGACTTCATCGGGCAGCGGCCCCCGGCCTCGCGACTGTACTACCTCGGCGCCGACGTCCTCATCCTGGCCGTCCAGTGCCTTATGCTCTCGATCCACAGCGACCGCGAGTCCCTACGGGCCCTGCTCAAGACACCGAAATCGACGCTGCCGGAGCTTGACGACGCCGTCGCCGCCGCGGACGTGCTGCCCGCTCGCTCAGTCGAGGACCTGGATGCCGAAGAGCGCGGAATATCACGGCACGCGCCGGACGTCATGATCGAGGATGCGCACGGGATCGAGCTCCAGCCGCTGGGCGGTAGCGCCTTCAATGATCGTGGAGAACCAGTCATCGAAAGCGGGATAATTGGCGATCCCACCTTCACAACATCAACAACAGCAGCAACAACAACAGCAACAACAGCAACGGCGGCGGCAGAAATATCATCATCATCAGCAGCAGCCGACATAGCGGAAGCAGCCAGTGGCAGGGACAGCCCGAGCGACGAGTCGTCAAGGACGTTCCTCTCCGACCTGATGAGCTCCGGCAACGCGATCATCGGGGAGTACCACGTCCTGCACACCCTTAGAACGGCCGCGACGCGACTTGAGCGCACAGCCTCCTCCTACTCGCTCCAAACCGTGGGCTACCGGGCGACGATGGCAGCGATCCAGGCTCGGCGGCGTCATGCGAGTCTGCAGAATCCACCAGCTGCCCTGGGCACATAATGGGCAGTTGATATACATACTTGTGTAATAGCATGGAAGCCAATACATTTTCCTTTGATTTCTCTATGGGACGATATCCAAACGCCAGCAGCCTATCATGCTCTTAAATACAATGCCGGTGAAGAAGAAGGAGAAGAAAAGAAAGAGAAAGAACAGATGATAATGATGATGACGAAGGAGAGAAGAGGAAGACGGCATATGGAGGGCGATCTCAGGCTTGACGACGACTCGGGAGAAGACAAGGCGAGGTGTTGAGTCTAGGCCACTTTCCTCCCCACGTTGCCCACCCCACTGCCCTTGACAGAGACGATGAGATCCCCCGTGTCGTCCTCGTCCACGTCCCTCAACCCCCAGCTGCTCGCCCCAAACGTCTTGAGATCCCTCGCCAGGGTGACCATGTCCTCCGTGCCGATGATGTCTCTCCCGACGCGCACGCGGCCGACGTCCTCGGAGCCCATGGCCATGAGGATGAGCACCGCGCTCGCGGAGACGGGGCTCACGCAGCCGCCCTTGGCGATGGTCTCGAGCAGCTGGTACGCGCACTTCTTGCCGATCTCCTCGGGGACCTCGCCGCCCGAGGGGGGCACGACGACGTCGGCCGAGTAGAAGACGCCGACGGCGTTGCTCTCGGCGACGAGGCTCAGGCCGTAGCCGATGCCGAGCCGTCTCTTGCTCTCGCCGGCCTTGCCTATGCCACTTCCAGCACTACCACCGCCAGTGGGTACTAACGGCGCCTGATCATACTGCGCGGCGATGTGTATATCCGCGACGAGCGCGTTGAGCACCTCCCTCGCGGCGTGGATCATGCGCGCATTATTCGACGCCGACACGCCCGTGCAGTACGCCACGCCGCGGACGCGCCGCACCCTTCCCGGGCTCCGATGCAGGTGCAGCGTCTTCGGCAGGCGGACCTGACTCGCGAACCGCAGCTCCACGACGCCGCCCCCTCCTTTACCCCCCGGCCCCGCGCACGACCGCTGCAGGACGCGCAGCTCTATACGCGCGGGGGGGATCCCGAAGAGCGCGAGCATAGGCAGCACGGCGGTGCGGAAGGTGTCGACGGAAGGGTCGCCCGCGTGCGTGGCGGACGTGATGACCCCCGGGCCGGAGAAGCGCACGTTGACGTGGGCCTTGGAGAAGGGGGCGAGGAGGCACAAGGGAAGGAGGAAGTAGGTGACGCCGCGGGTGCAGGTTAGGGGCAGGGCGTGCTCGAGGACGTCGGAGGAGGAGGAGGCGCCGAGGCCGGGGACGGTGCCGGTGATGAGGCCCGGGTGGTAGGTGATGGTGGTGCCGGAGTAGGAGATCTGCATGGAGGAGCCGTTGGTGACGGAGTCGAGGAGGCGGAGCAGGGAGACTTCGTGGGGGGCGAGGCCGGGGTTGGTGGGGGAGGAGGAGCGGATCTGGGAGATGTGGATGGGGCGGCCGGTGAGGGTGGCGAGGGCGAGGCGCTGGGCGAAGGAGCGGTGGCCGGTGAAGCGGAGGAATTCGGGGGAGGTGGCCATCTTGTTGCCGGGTTCTGAGCTCGAGAGTGGGTTTGCCGGAGGGGGGAAGGAGAGGGAGAGGGAGATGGAGGG
>NIGD01000009.1:2344190-2354694 GCA_003055185.1 Escovopsis sp. TC
GGGGGGAGGTCGGGGGTCTGGTTGCTGTCTGCGCCCCTGGCCTCGTCTGATCGACCTTTGTATTTCTCGGCTGATATAGAAAATGCTGGGTGAGGGCGGTCGATCGTAGAGTTGGATGAGTGACACCAAAGGAAGGACAGTGATGCTGCTGGCTGGAGAAGTGCTTGGAGTCGAGGAGTTGCGCGATGCATCATCAAAAAAACATTTTATTCGAGGGTGATTCTGCCAATCGATTAGGGGGCTTCAAAAGAGGAAGGCGGTGAAAGATGGCGCTAGATGCTGGATGATCCTAACCCTGATGACTTTACTGCTCGTGCTCGAGAGCCTGACCCTAACCCTGGGGGTGATGTTATGGCTTCGAGGGTCAAGATCCTGGTGATCATCTCGAGGTCTTTTTGTGACATTGACTGTGGCTTTAGAGATCACTCCTCTCAGCAAGTCGAGGATACATTAGTGCGTCAATTGCACAGATTCTACTCTGCTCAAAGGGAATGTGGTGGCAAACACGGAGTAGGTATGGAAAAGAAATTCGAGAAGAAATGCTATGAGCTGAGCCTCTAAGCTGACCGAAACCCGAGATGCAGTTCTATGACCAGAAAAGTAAAAGAGAAAGAGAAGACAAAAACAAGGAGAAACCGTCTCCACGACATCGAAGCGCTCCACTATGAAGTTGCTTTCAAGCCCACGCACGTATGACTGGAAGTGGAGGAACTGTATGTGACCGCGTGTACAGAGCAACTCTGGCAGAAGAGAGCCAACAGCATGTGTCACGTCTTGACCATCAGGATCTGCGCAAGCACGTCAGTTCCACCGATCAATGTTTGGGTGTGTCGAGGAGTAAAAGCCTTTTTTTTTTCTTTTTAAAGATAGAATAAAGAAGGTAAAAAGGCAGAGAGAAAAAAAGGGAATATACCTGCTTTAAAGCCTCCGTATCCATCAGGACGCGCTGCTTCTGCGCGATGAACCGAGACCGCACGAAATTCCGATGGGTCAAGATCGTGGGCGTCGACGTGCCCGACGTTGCCGGCGTAGTGGGCTTCGTGCTGTTCGAGGCCTCGTCGTCGCTGTCGGATGAATCGCTGTCGGACTCCGCCTTCTTCTTGCGCTTCTCCTTCTTCTTGTCCTTTTCCTCCTTGCCTTTCCTCTTCTCCTTCTTCTCCCTCTCTTTCTTCTCCCTCTTCAGCCTTTTCTTCTCGGCATTGGCTTCGGCCTTGTCTTTCTGAAGGCTGGTCTCCTCTTCCCCGCTGGCGTCGGCGGATGTGGGCTCGGATGAGCTCTCTGATTTCGTCGTGTCCTTCCTGTCTTTCTTTGATTTCTTCTTCTCCTTCTTTATCCTCTTCTCCTTCTTCTCCTCTGTCCGCCTCTTCTTCCTTTCCTTCTTTTGGCGTGCTTCCTCGTCGCTCGAGGATTCCGAGCTGCTTTCGTCCTGTGTCTCGGCCTTGCGCTTCTTCGACCTTTTCTTGCTGGAATCGCTGTCGGCTTTTCGTCTTGTCGTCCTTGACTCGTCTGCTTCCTCTGCTTCCTCGTCCTCCTCGTCCTCTTCCTCTTCCTCTTCCTCCTCCTCGTCATCGTCATTCTTGCTGGCCTTGGATTTCGTCGTGGATTCGCTCTGCAGCTCCTTCATCGAGTCCCCAACGAGCAGCCCGCCGCTGACGAAACGCATCGGGCCCCACCTCTGCTCGACGTAGCGGTTCGTCTTGATCACCAGCCTGGCGGACTTGTCCGCGTCCACCTGGGCCTCCGACTTGCCGTTCAGGCGGCTCAGCAGGTCCGAGAAGACGTCCAGCCCGGTGACCTCGTCCTCCTTGGACTTGCTGAAACCGAGGCCCTTCATGTCGTCCTTGAGCGCGACGCGGATGTAGGACGCATTCGCCGCCGTGTGCAGCTCAGAGTGCGGCGCGTCCTTGGCGCCGAGGTACTGCCCGGGCTCCCATCCTTGCGACCGCAGGATCTTCTGCCCAAAGGTCGTCGTGTCTCGGGTCCATTTCGTGTTGTTTGGGTCCTTGCCGATGGACTTGCGGCTGTGACAAGAAAGCACAGGTCAGACTCGATGCTTCTTCCGGTAAATTGAATTCTGCTTTTGCTCGATATAGGATCAGGTGAGAGGGGAAGACCGTTACCTCTTTGACTCGGCGAGCAAGCCCATCTTGACTGCCCAGGGCTCGGTTCAAGGTGGCTGAAGGCGCGCTGGTGATGCGATCTCCAGGGCAGGTTTGGAGTCGGACGACGACTTCATGGATGTTTCGAGCACGGGGTACCGTGACTTCGTACCGATCCGATAAGCGTGGGAAAGGAAAAAAAGGTCGTGGGGCGTCGAATTCTTATCGCGGCCTGTGATTGGCAGACGGGCAAGCTGCTTACATGATCTACATGTGCTCCGTGCTCCGGACATTCGGCTCAACGGGTCCCAGACGAGGCTTCCACTGCGCAGCCGGGACGCAGCGTCTTGGGGAGGGTGTTCCATTGTTGCATTTTCTTTTGACAATCAATGTGTAGGCAGCATTCATCAATTCTTCTGTGCAGCATCTGCTGGTGGATATTCCTGTATGTGACCTCGAACCTGGAGCTGTTGGACTGCGGACTTGGGGTTGCAGGGGACGAACATCCTGACTGACTCCGCTGGTCTGGCCAGGGACGATGACGTCCTGAGTGAACTTGGAGAGACCTTGCCAATTCAGGCCACGAGGTATTCGATACTGTACGAGTACCTCGACAAGTGCCCCATACTAAGTGAGGTTTCGGGTTGCTCATGGCAGAGCCTTGGATACGATTGTGAGGATCTACGGCTGAGACTTGGAAAACATATCGGGACGCCATTTGATGGAGCCAGCGATGTCATCAAGGTGATATTCAGCCGGCGATGAGCAATGCCCAGAGCATCATGCCAAAAAAGTCCATCATCGAAGTTGAGAGCATCGTACTCGTACACGAGCCCCGTCCCGATGTAACCCCAGGTCCTCAGTACGAATACTCCGTACTGCAGTGGTACTCGTACTCGTTCTCAGATGTCCCTGTGTCGGCATTTGAAGATCCCGGGGATCCACCGACGATGGAAGGTCCGACTTTCCAGGCACAGGCAGGTGCATCCCCACCGACAGCGGGGTCTTTCCAGCGGGCGCGCATCCTGTCAATGAGATTCCACCAGATATTCGGCGATAAGATCTTATCGCAGCATTTTGACTGGCTCAGGACCTCTATCGGTGGGGCACAAACCACCTTAGGGGCCCTGTTGCCATAGTACGGAGTACAAGTACGGGTACTCGTAGCGGCAGAGAAAGAGCGACCGGGTAGAGAGTCTAACCAGAAAAAAAAAAAAAAGAATTCTAAGAAAAATTCAGAGCTCGCGTTTCCCTGGCTCGAGTCGCGCGCATATTAAGTCTGTCGCAGCTTGGCCAACTTTTTTTTTTCCTCCTCTCCTGCCCTTGCCTTTCTGCCCATAGAAGATAAAAAGGAAGAAAAAAAGAGGAAGAAGAAGCAAAAGCCTCGAGGACCCTCCAAAGTTTTCCCTGCTCTCCCTCCCTACCTACAGCGAAAACCGTCATTTGCATTCCTTACTTTCTTCATTCTTTACTTTCCCCTCTACTATCTCTCTAGAAGATACCCTCTGCACCCAATCTCCATTCACAATGTCTACCTGTCCTGGTCCCGTCTACGGCCTTGAGGTCCCCCCAGGGGAGCTCATCCTCGCCAACCAGTTCGAGCGCCCCACCTCTGTAAGTGCTTTGAACCCCCCCGGGCTCGCGGAGGGGAACTGAAAGCTTAGAGGGGGATCGCAATGGGGGAGGATTCGCAAACGAGGGGGGACTGACCGTGTGTGCGTGTATGTACCTTATAGTTCCGCATCACCATGGCCGCCATCGACCCTACACAGGAGCCCGAGGCCGACGAGGAGGGCAACGTTCCCTCTGTCCCTCGATCCACCCTCAGAGTCGTGAAGCACGCCGTGAACCTCCTCAACGGGGAGGACGACGAGGACGACGAGTACCTCAGAGCCCTGATGGGCGGCTCTGACGACGAGGACGACGAGGTCAATGGTGGGCCTAGCGACCCCGCCAAGGCCAGGAAGCAGAAGCAGGCCGCCGCCGTCAAGAAGCTCCTCGAGTCCGCCGCCGAGCAGGAGTCTGAGGACGAGAAGATGGAGGATGCCGGCGCCAAGTCCAAGTCTAAGAAGGCCCAGGGCAAGGGTAAGGCGAACGGCGTGCCTCAGGGCAAGGGCAAGGGCAAGGCCGTTGTCAAGGCCGAGGTGGACGAGGAGGATGACGACGAGGACGACGAGGACGAGGACGATTTCAGCGAGAACGGCGATCTCGAGAACTTTGTTCTCTGCACGCTCGACCCCGAAAGGGTATGTCTACCTAGACCCCTCTGCCTCTTCTCTGTCCTCTCTTCAAACGAGGTGGCCTGCCATTTGGGCACTGACAGCCTCAAAGCACTACCAGCAGCCCCTCGACATCACCGTCAACTCGGGTCAGAAGGTCTTCTTCACCGTGAGCGGAACCCACGCCGTGTACCTCACCGGAAACTACATCATGGACGACCTGGAGCTCGAGGACGATGAGGATGACGAGGATGACGAGGACGACGACTACGACATCGAGGACCTCGACTTCGTCGTCGGCGACGAGATCAGCGACGAGGAGAGCGACGAGCTCGACGACGTCGACAACGCCCGGATCACCGAGGTGGACTCGGACGAGGAGGAGGCCCCCAAGCTGGTCCCCGCCGAGGGCAAGAAGGGCAAGAACAAGCGTGCCGCCGAGGAGCAGGCCGAGGGGCTCGACGAGCTCATCGCCAAGGCCGGCGACGCCAAGGAGACCAAGCTCTCCAAGAAGCAGCAGAAGAAGCTCAAGAACAACAAGGGCGAGGCCGTCGCAGCCGAGGCCAAGAAGGAGGACGGCAAGGACGGCAAGAAGGACCCCAAGAAGACGGTCCAGTTCGCCAAGAACCTCGAGCAGGGCCCCACCGGCTCGGCCGAGAAGGCCAAGCAGGCCAAGCAGGCCGCGCCCGCCAAGAGCTCCGTCACCAAGGTCCAGGGCGTCACCATTGACGACCGGACGGCCGGCAAGGGCCGCGTCGTCAAAAACGGAGACACCGTTGGTGTTCGTTACATCGGCAAGCTCCAAAACGGGCAGCAGTTCGATGGTAAGCACCTCTCTTCCTCTCTTAGCATGACCAAGTTCATGTTCCAATGAATGCTGCCGATGAGAATGTTCCGAGCTGACCTTTCTTCCTCCTCAACAGCCAACAAGAAGGGCAAGCCCTTCTCTTTCAAGGTCGGCAAGGGTCAGGTCATCAAGGGCTGGGACGTTGGCATTGCCGGCATGGCCATTGGCGGCGAGCGAAGACTGACCATCCCCGCCCACCTCGCCTACGGCTCCAAGAGCCTCCCCGGCATCCCCGCCAACAGCACGCTGGTGTTCGACATCAAGCTGCTCGAGATCAAATAGATCAACAAACATCAAACGGGAGCGCTCCTCCGCCACTGGACGAGAACAGGATGTTTCCACCTGTTTTCTCCCTGTACTATTTACTAATGGAACGTCTGCAACGGCACCTTCTACTGTTGCTGAATTCCGTGAGACTGCCTTTGGAGGCAACTGTGGTTCCAGGGTTTCATCATGTTTTGAGTTTTCTTTTTCTCTTTTGTTTACTTCTTGTTCCTCCTTTTCCTATCTTGATGGATCTGATACTCTGTTCCCATTCTCACGCTCTCATCGACGCTGGATGTTTTGAAATGGGGGCAGACCCGAAAGAAAAAAAGAGAAAAGATTGGCAGGACCTGTGACCAGCGGGCAATATGTGTGCAATGAGAAGTGAAGGGGAAGTGTGAGAGGCGAACGCCAAGGAGCATGTCACAGATGACAGGAGAATGCATTGATGCCAGGCAAGCAGTCAGAATGCAAGGACACATGAAGCGGTTGTTAAGTTCAGCAGGCTGGGGCCCCCGAGGAATCAGGGACGACTCGGGAGTCAGGGGCGGGATGGGGTTGCGTACATGCGACTGAGGAAGTCCGATTTAGATGTCACTAGAGGCTATGAAAACCCAGCCGCGTGCATTCATGAACATGAAAGAAAGGAGAATGAGGACGTTTCAGGGGATCACAAGTGTGGGCGGGATCAGGGCCCTGATATTCCGTACCTTAGTAGTACATGTATTCTGTATCTCCATTGACATTGGCTCTTTTGCTGCGAACGTCTCCAGGGGCAACCGTCGGTCAGGCTGTACCTCCAAGTCGAACGGGAGAACCGAAGGAGGCGTCCTCGTCAGTGCCTTCCCTCTTCGATCAAGGGGAACTCTTTCCTGGAGCAAAGGCAAGAGCGACCATCAGGCCGACTGCCTCGATTTGAGAGTCGCTCTTTCCTCCTTCCTCGTCGTCGACGTCTTACTAATCCTCCTCCTCCTCCTCCTTCCCCCCTCTTCTTGTCCTCTTCGTCTCCTCTTTTCTGCTCCAGTCCTCATCATCGTCCTCCTCTTCTCCGTTCTTCTTCTTCTTCTTCTTCTTCTTCTTCTTTCTCTTCTCTCCTTCTTTCTCCCTAACGTTCTCCATCAGCATCCAAGCTGTTCCGAGATCTCTGCCGGTGCACTTGCGGATGCTTCTGCATTCGCATTTGCAATCTGTCTCAGACCCCACGTTCTTCTTACACTATTGGTACTATCGTCTTTCGTTATATGCATTCACGACACGCTCTTCACAGAACCATCCAAAAAAGAACATGCAAATATCACCGCTCGCTTTTCCATCATTCTTTTTGATACCCCGCCCCGGCTGGTCACAGCAGTGTACAAGTCGTCCGCTCATCCTATCCGACCTCCATCTCCATCCTCACCGGCATCTCCATCTGCATCTTCACTTTCCCATTTCCCCTCCTCTTGCCCTTTCTCCAACCAACGTCCAGGCTCGTATACAGCTTGGAGCGAGGACACCATGAAGCCCCGTCTGCTTGTCAGCAAGCGCAGCATGCCCATGCTGGAGCCCATGCCGGACGGCAGACTGAACAGCAGCTCCGGCCCCTCGGCTCCCCAGCAGCAGACGAATGAGGACGAGAACATGGTCTCTGTGGTCGAAGAATCGCCGAAGCTCCACCGAACGAACTCGAGAAAATGGTCCGACCTTCGAGGAGCCATAAAGGCAATCGCAAGACAAGGTGGCGAAGGTTAGCAGCATCACGGCGCCCAGGCTCTGATTCACCCCTTTCTTGATCTCTTTCTGATTATCAGCCAAGCCACAGAATCCCAGGGCTCCACCGTGCTGGAGTAGTGCTCAAGCGATGCTTTTCCAGACTCTCAAAAGGGAAAGGCCCCTATGGTTTCTCTTCGATCCTCGACCCAGGTCGTTGAGGCATCATCGGCGCGGAAAAAGGGGCTTACTACAAGAGACATCGTCCGGAAGCTGCACCTAGATAGCTTTGTTTCCTCGCCGAGCAACACGATGATCCTCCGTACCCCTGATAAGCAGCGCGGTAGCTCGATCCAAGCTGTGGCCAGCGGTGCAGATTCTGGCTCATCGCTGGACAGCAAATGGTCCTCCGACTACAGTGGAAGACTCTTGGCTCAGGACGAGGAGGACGGCGGCCCCTCCACCAGAAAGACCTCGATCGATTCTCGCTTCTCCGGCTCCTCCCCGACCAAGAGCAGCCCAAGCAGGAGACAATTGGCCAGAAGTCGCTGGACGCGCTCCAGTCCAGAAGGCGCCGGCCTCGACACCATCGAGGAGTCGACCACTGATTTCATCCAGCCCACCATCGTAACAGTCGAAAGAGCCGCGGCAGCCAAGATCTTTCTGGAAACTCATTTCAACAATGTCTTCAAGGAGCCTCCACCTCGAGCGCTGAGACGCCAGTACCTCGAGGCCCAGCTCTGCTACCACCCGCAGCTCACCTCCGAGCAGAAGGAGAACGTGCGAAGCTCATTCTTCCTCCAGGAGAGCTGCCACCTCCGAGAGATGAGGGCCCTCAAGTCCCAATCGACCCGTCGCTACAAGGCTAAAGGCGCGGGCGCCTTCATAGGCAACTATGAGCCAGTCAAGATTCTCGGAAAGGGCAGTTTTGGTGTCGTCAGGTTGGTGCGTGAAAAATCAACGCCTGGGGTCGCCAGCCCAAAGCGCATCTATGCCATGAAAGTCATTCGCAAATCAGCCATGCTCCGGAGCAGTCAAGAGGGACATCTTCGGGCCGAGAGGGATTTTCTTGTGGCGTCCGAGGGTTCAAATTGGTTCGTGTGGTCTCTTCGCCCCCTCTCCACCCATCCCTCCTGAGACATGGACAGTATCTGGCGTGACTGGTACTGATGTAGATGTGTCAGGGTGGTGCCCCTTATCACCAGTTTCCAAGACATTGCGAATCTCTATCTGGTCATGGAATACATGCCAGGTGGGGACTTTTTGGGATTGCTGATTCGGGAAAACATCCTGCACGAGGCCGTCGCTCGCTTCTACATCGCGGAGATGATCCTCGCGGTCGAGGAAGCGCATCGACTCAAGTTCATTCATCGCGACATCAAGCCTGACAACTTCCTTATATCAGGCTCTGGGCATCTCAAGATCTCGGATTTCGGCCTCGCCTTTGACGGCCACTGGTCCCACGACTCTTCCTATTACAACTTCCACCGCTACTCACTGCTTCGAAAACTTGGCATCGACGTGGTGGGGGACGAGAGAGATCAAGAGATGCACAAGACACTTCCGGGACAGGCCGATGGCACGAAGGTACTCAATGCGGACTGCGGACGGCACGACGATCAAGACTGCGCCGGCGACCACGATCTCGCCGACCTCTTGTGTTGGAGAAATCGCTGCGGAAATCGCGCGAGGGCCCATTCCATCGTTGGCACGAGTCAATACATGGCCCCTGAGGTCATCCGAGAAGACGAGAGTTATGACGGACGATGCGACTAGTGGAGCATCGGCATCATCCTGTACGAGTGTCTCTACGGACACACGCCTTTTCTCTCAGAAGAAGGTCGAAAGCCAACAAAGCAGAACATTCTCGTGAGGATCCTTCTTCCGCATGCTTCCGAGGCTATCTCACCTTGCTGACCTGCTTCAAGAATCACAGGCATTTGTTCTCGTTCCCAGCGAGACCCACGGTCAGCGACAGGTGCAAGGACCTCATCTTCCGCCTGATCCAAGACAAGCAGATGAGGCTCTGCTCCCAAAGGTATTCTGTCTGTGACCACGACCATCTGAGCGAAGGGGGACGGCCGACGGACGTCTCAGGACGCTACGTCTTCCCAGACGACGCCGAGGATATCAAGGCCCATTCATGGTTCAGGAACACCCCATGGGATCGTCTGAAGGATCTCACGCCTCCGTTCGTACCTAATATCAGCGATGCCGAGGACACTCATTACTTTGACGAGTCCGAGCTGGTGGAAGACCTGAGCCAGACCTCCACCGGTGGGCAGGACCTCTCGCCGCAAGACGTCCAGGAGCTGCTGCAGAACTTCCGGCCCAGCGTTCAGAGCATGGCGACCCACCTGATCGCCACGCCGTACGACTCTGGGGCATTGCGCAGCCGTGATTACAGAATCGACTCGACCCTGTCGCTGTCGCCGGAGGAAAAGGACATGCTGAAGAGATTCATGAGGCAGTACGGCAAGAGGGTACCGAAGAGACCGAGAGACATGATCCTGAGAGACGAGAAGCTCCGAGACACGGCCATGGATGTGAGGAAGCAGACGGCGTTCCTGGGCTATACGTGGTGCAGGGTCAGACCGGGGGGCTACACACCGAGCAACCTTGATGACTGATCCGGAAGTGTCATGATGGTGGAGGAGGTAAGGGGGGGGCGTCCGTGTCGGATGGCAGATGAGGAGAAGATCAGCGTGACGAAGTCGAAGAGTATTGGTGATGCGGAGGGCGCTCGGCACCTCGTTTCATAGCAATCATTGTAGGAAGTAGAGAGTAGTATTAGTCGGCATCTTTTTATGGAATGGAGAACTGCCTGTTGATGGTGATGAAGAGCCACCCGCTATGATGAACAGGTGACTGATAAGAATGCGCTTTGAAAGAGGCTCGGGCAGTTAAGGAACGAATCGAAGGTGTATCCCCTGGGGATCCACGAGGGCTTAGATAAAGGGAAAGAAAAGAGGGAAAGAAGAAATGATGCCCCTTTTGCGTCAAAAGGTTTGAGGTTGTCAATCAAGGGGGCCCCCTTTTTCTCCTTTACTTTTGTTGTGATGGCCCAGCCTCGCCGATCGCCATAGCTCTAGCATTGCGGACGTCCCACTCAAACTCCCTGAGGGCCCCCAGCTCCGCGGAGAAGAAGAGCAGTGCGAGCAGGCCATCGATGACGCCAGCGACGAGGTTGAGGCTCCCGAAGAGGAGGAGCGCGAAGGCGACGTATCCCGCGTCCGGGACAAAGGGGACGGCGACGAGGCAGGCGAGCCAGATGAGGATGGAGGCGTAGAAGTGGAGGGCGCGGAGGGACTGCTGGGAGGATTCACGGCGGGAGTAGGTGGCGATGAGGGAGAGGATGTGGTCGTAGTGGGGGGGGAGGAGGGGGG
>NIGD01000009.1:2373802-2430434 GCA_003055185.1 Escovopsis sp. TC
AGGGGAGGGCCTGCTCCATCGAATGATGCAACCAACCCTAGTCTCTCGTCACAACGAGCTCTCCTCTCTTTCTCCCTTCCCCTCTCACCCCCCCTGGCAGCTCGAGGGACACGCGACGCACCAGAATTGATGGGGTATCCACCGCAGCTTGATCGGGAATGGTCCGGCGGAGGGAGGGTCGATGGCACAGTGTCCTCGTCGAGCAACAATCAATCGATCATAAATCTGGCTGTCCGAGATTGCAGATGTCAGATGGAGGTGGCGACGGCGTCTCGGGGCGGAAGAGCGCCGCAATCCTGGAAATTGGGATTCGCCAGCTTCGGCGTCATCGTGAGATTCGCGGAGCTTCCCCTCCGTATAGGAAGACCTGCCTAATCAGAGCTCGGATCGGTCTAACATAAATCTAGACTAACCTTGTGTATTAGAGCTTACGATCTAGAATAAAGCCTTATAAGTTAGTACGTAAGGTGTGCTAAAGGACCTTCCTTATAAGCGTTATAATCTTTCCTATAAGCTTTAGATCTTCCCTTAAGAGCTTTATAATAAGAGATCTAAAGCTTAATTACGTAAGCTTAAGCAGTATAAAGTAAAGGCTAAAGTGCTTTTTATAGATAAGAATAGTAAATAATTAATTACTATATTCTATACTTACTAAGTAGCTTTTTATAATTATATAATAGTTATAAGCTTATATAGTTCTTAAACTAAGAACTTTAAGCTTTAAAAAGTACTATACTTATCCTTTTTCTTTTTATTTTTTTTTTAAATCTTTATCTTTAATTTTTAAGTTTTTATTTCTTTTACTAATCTTTATTCTACTACCTTTTGTTCTTAACTTAACCTTTCTAAGCTTTTAATATAGCTATCTAAGCTTAGCAAAAGGAACCTAAGCTTTACTTAATTACTAACTAAGTTATATAGTTTTAAGCCTTAGAAAATAAAGCTTAAACCTATAAGATCTAAGACGTTGTTAACCCTTAGAAGGACCTTTGCTTAAATAGCTACTAAAAGCTTAAGCAGCTAACCTTTAATAATATCTAACTAAAGCTTACCCTTAGAGCTATTAAGCTAAAAGCGTAGACCTTAGAAAGCGTTGCTTACCTATTAAAAGGAGCACTAAAGGCTTTGTTTAAAGCTTAAGGGTAAAACACCTAAGGGAACAATGTTTATAAGCTTACTCTATTAAGTACTTTTACTAGTATAACTAAAGCTTAAGGATATATTACTAAGGCTTAACTTAATGCTATAGATCTTAGTATTATTACTACGCTTTATAATATATACTTTTATAAGTATATAACCTTAATAACGCTTATTTATAAAAAATAGTACGCTTACTAAGCTATACGTAAGTAAATAACATAAACAGTTAAAACTAATACATACTATAATACTATTAAGAAGCTTAAAAGGATCTTTAGTCTTAAAAAATAATTTATAACTTAAGATATTATGCTTAATCTTAAGGAGCAATTTATACTAAGCAACTAAGCTTAGATCTAAATAGTATATACTAAATATAAGGTAGCTTTAAATAAAGCTTAATAAGCTAGCACTAAGTATAAAAGGTAGCAATAAACCTTTAAAGAAGTATACAATAATAGATATATATACTTTATACCTAAGGTTAAAGGTATATCTGCTGTTATAGACTTCCTTAAAGCTATAGGAGTATAATTTACTTTATCTTAAGCTATAGCTAAGCTTACTACTATTAATAAAGCTATTTCTAATAAGTATTTAAACTAAATTAAAAGCTTTAATACTTATATTAAGCACTTTAACGCTTATATATAAGCTAGAAGCTACTTAAGGATCTTAGGGATCTTTGCTATACTTAAGGATAAGTTTAACTAAGCTTAGAAAAAGAAAAAGGAAAAGAAAAGAAAAGAATGCCTTTATAGTAATTACTATCCTTAAACCCCTTAAACCTATAAGAACATTAAATTTGCCTTTAAATAAGTCTTAACCTTAAGGAAATTACGCTTACTAAGTACTAAATATACTATTTTAAACTATATTAAAGAAGATAAGTAGTCTTTACTATAAAAATCCTTAAAGAGCAGTAGATAGAACATAAGCGTGCTTAAGACCTAAGAACTAAGCTTCTTAAAGAGTATTAACGTAGTACTAATTAACTTAGTAAAGTTTCTTAAAGAACTTAAGATTAAACTATATGCTACTATAGCTTACTAAGCTTAATACTTACTATCTTAGAGCACTATCTTAAATAACTATAAAGTAATCTATCTTATTAATAAACGCTTCTTTCTTAAGCTAAGCTTATTTGTCTTTAGTAATAGCTATAACATTGTTAAAGCTAGGACTAAGACCTTTTAGGTGCTTAGAAGGAAGACTTAAATTATTCGTAAAGTTCTAAATAAGGCTAAAGGAGCTTAGTTTAAGGATCTTAAGCTAAAGAACGTAGCTTTAATTAAGGGATTTTATATTAACATTATCTTAAAAGTAAAGCTTGCTTAGGCTAGTGTATAGTACTATAGCTATAATTATACGCTTTATTATAGTAATATAAGCAGTAGCGTTATTATAGTAAACCTTAGTTATAAGTATAACCTTACCTTCCTTAAATATAAGCTACTATCCTTTTACCTTAATCTTAACGTAATACTAATTAACTATAATACTATTTTTAAGCTTAAAGCGCTTAATTAAGTAGCTTTTATAAGCGTAGTATAAAAGAAACGTATAACTAAGGACTTATTAGGTCTTAGAGAAGATAAGAAGATGCTATAGCACCTTTAAGCAAAGCATTTAAAACCTAAAGCTCTATAAGCTTTAGTTTATAACGCAAAGGGGGTTATTATTAAAAGTACTAAGCAGATTAAGTATAAAACCTACGCTTAAACCTATGCTTCTTAAGTTATCTTAAGGAAACCCTTAGAGAAAGGAAGCTTATACCCTTTTTAGCGTATATATTAGGACCTTTAAAACTATAAGAAAAGGTATAATAGCTTTAACTAGCTGTTAGTTATTAAAGATAAGTATAGTAAGTAGATTCTTGCTTTGCCTTTGCTTAATAAGCACGTAAACACCTTATTTAACGCGCTATTTAGCTTTAAGCGCTAAGTTAAGAGGTAATATAAGCTTACTATTTATATTATACGCTAAAACAATAAAGCAGTTATAATTAGCGTAAATAGCATTACTATTTATTAAGATTAAGTACATACTAAGGGCATTAACTTAGAGCTTGCTTTTCCTTATACGTATAAGCTAAATAAAGCTATAGAACGCGTAAAGAAGGAGATTATAATAAAGCAGCTTAAAATAAAAGAAAGAGCTAGTTTCTTTGCTAAGCTTTAGCTTAAGATAGTACGTACTATAGCTTATCTCTATAATATAAGCCTTAAAAGGGCAAATAGCATAAAATCCCTTATCTATAAGTTAAAATTATAGTTTTATAGCGTACTAATCCTTATCTAAGAGTATATAGCAAACCTCTTACTAAGCTAAGCTAAGATCTAAGCGTATAAGTATAAAGCTTACGTTTTAGATCGCGATTATAAAATAAGAAGGTATATAAGGTTATTTAAAACAACTTTTTAAAGGCTTATAGAATATCTAGTTAAGTATACTACCTTTAACCTATACTATATTTAGATCTTATACCTTTATAAGGTTATAACTACTTATAACATTAAATTTAATAAGACCTAATTCTATAACAAGAAAGCTTACTAAGCTAAACCTAAGCTTAAGATACTTACTATAAATAAGCTATTCTTAAAATTAAGCTTTAAAAACAAAGTAAATAATATATAGTTTAGACTTTTACTTTAACATTAATAAACGTTTAAAAGACTTATTAAGGACCTTATAAGGCGTCTAAACTTAAAGGTAAGGGCGTCTATAAGTATAGCTATAGTTAATTTAATACGTAAAACTACTAAAAAGACGCTTAAAAGCATTAAATACTACGATCTTTTAACAACTATAAGACTTTAAACGCCTTAAGAAACCCCTTCTTAATTATTAAGTCCTTTAAAAGAAAGCATAGAATATATAGTTATATACAAAAAAAGAAAAAAAAAAGCTTAATAAAGCAGTAAAATAAGTAATAAGTAAGCAAGAACAGATATATACCTAGGTCCTAAAGCTACTTATCTTTATAAATAAAAGCAGTTAATATAGCAAATAGAAGCTTAAGGAGCAGTAAATACGCTAGCTAAAGTCTTAACTATAAATACTTAAGCTCTATCTTTTATATTAATAATATAACTATAAAGAAGTATACGCCTATGTAAAGAACTAGCCCCTTATAACTTATAGGTATACCTACCTAATTAAGCTTAAAAGGGAAGCAAGGCGTAGCAAAAGACCTAAGATAAAGCGCAGAAAGACTATATCTACTCCTTAATCTTAGGATTTAAAGCTATAGGTACTAAAAGATAGAAACGTTTAAACTTACCTATAGAAACTAAGCTTTAGAACTACTATATAGTCTTTAACGTAATGCTTAGTACTATTAAACTAAAGCTTGCTAAAAGGCTAGGTGCCTTACCTAAGGACTAAGCTAAGTATTTTTTAAGCTTGCTACTACTATCTACGAACTAAAAAGATATATAAAAGTATAAGTTTAAAGATCTATTTATAAAAGCTACTTACTTAAAATATAAAGCTTTTAAGGAAAAAGGAATATAAGAAGTTATTAACGTAAACAAGGCTTAGTTTAAGCCCTTGCTTATTAAATAAGTCTTTATATATAAACTTAATAAAAATAACGATCTAAAATAATATAAAGCTAGGTTTATAGTATATAGTAACCTTTAAGAGAGCTCTATAATTAAGAGTATGTATATAGTAATACTTATAGCGTGCTCCTTTTATATTATAATTGCTTTAGCTATAAGATTTAATCTTAAACTTAAGAAATATAATATAAAAAACGCGTTTCTAAACGTATATAAGGACCTAAGCATAGTCCCTGTTATATGTTAGCTCTTAGAGGGATTTAAAAAGCTTAACTAGTGCTTAAAGCTAAAGAAGGCGCTATATAAGCTATAAGACTTACTAAAGCTATAGTTTAATAAGTTCTTATAATGCTTTTTAAAGCTTAGACTTAAAGTTAGCAACAAAAAGCTATGCTTTTTCTTTATACTTAATAAGAAACTTTTTATAATCTTCTATATAAATAATATCCTTTTTGCTTTCTATAAAAACAATTATAAAGAATTTAACTATATTACTTAAGCTTTAAAGGCTAAATATAAGCTTTATAACAAAAAAGATATAAAGTAGTTCTTTAGTATTAAGCTAGTAAAGGACTAAGAGCTTAAGAAAATATACCTATCCCTTAACTCTTATATTAAGCGTATAGCTTCTTAATTTAAGCTTAAGAATAGTACTTAAACCTTATCGATCCCTATCCTTAAAGCTTATCTCTTTAAGAATAAAGGTATAGCAATAGCTACCTTTATTAAGAGCTACTAAGAAAAAATTAGGTCTATCTTATACGTAGCTGTTATAGTACGCTTAAATATAAGCTTTAGAGCCTTATACCTTTCCCGTTTTCTTATAAACCTAAGCACTTAGTATTATTATGCTATAAATTAGCTTATTTAATACCTATTTGCTATACGTAGGAGCTTACTATGCTATAGAAGAGCTAAAGAAATATAGGTCCTAAGCGCCTTAAGCAACGCTTCCTTTAAAGATAATTGTAAGAAGGTACGGATCGCAGAACCTCTTCCGGACCTCTAGATAAGTGTTGCTAACGGCTGTACAGAGCACTTAAGGACTAGAAGGTCTAAGTATAGAGGTAGTGTTGCTATAAGCACTAACGTATAGAGATAGAGTCTAAAGGTGTTATACAGTTATAGATCACATAGGCTAGACTTAGGGACTCGAATAACGTAGGGGTAAGTGTGTATATTGTGTAGACTCTACTCTCTTTTCCTTCTTTTAAGAGTAGGCAACCTCTAGTATACCCTTCGGACTTTGTCTCTGTACGTCGGTGCTTATAGTAACGCTACCTCTGTACTTAGACCTTCTAGTCCTTAAGTGCCTTGTATAGCCGTTAGTAACACTTATCTAGAGGTCTAGAAGAGGTCCTGCGATCTATACCTTCTTATATACCCCCTTAGTTAATAAAGATATTTATACTTTATTAACTGCTTATATACTTTAAATCGCTAGTATTAAGGTTCTCTTTCTTTTAGGACCTTAATTTTCTATATATTAAGGCTTACTCTTTAGTGTAATTTACCTCCTTTAAGATCCCTTTCTCTTAATTAGTTAGTTTAACCTCCTTTTAAGAGCTCTCCTTAAACAACTTTCCTTTTAGCTTTAATTAAGTAAATTAATCCTCTTATACGTATAGGCACGTGCCCTTAGCTTGTTTAAGCGTTTAAGTGTTATTGTTATAGGGCTTTCTTTAGCCTTTCCTTTTCCTTTGTTTTTTATTATCTTTAAAGGTACCCTTATACTTATTTTTAAGCTTATTTATATAACTATGCCTTACCTTATCTATTATCTTATTAATTAAAGTAGGTTTTATAGTAGTGTTTAATTAAGGGGTTATATTGCTGTTTAATTTAGTAGGTTATTAGCTAATTCTTGTATTCTAGGCTTCTTCCTTATTATAAGTCCTTTGCCTTTATCTAAAAAGCAAAGGGGTTTATACCTTCTTCTTCTTAAGATTTATAAAGCTTTATATTTATCCCTTTCTTAAGTAGTCTATAAAACCCCTTAGCTGTTTCCTTTTTGTATTTGTTAAAGGTTAAGCGTACTAGCTTAAGACGCTTTTTTTTCTTTTTTGTAATCTGTTTTTTTACTTGCTTTTAAAGGGGGGTTTTATAAAGCTATACAGCGTTCTATAGCTTTAAGAGATCTTGTTTTTCTTTCTTTAGTATAGCTTACTTAACGCTTTAAATTACTAGATTTAGCTAGCTTTAATTTTAGTAATTAAGTTTATTTTAATATTAAATCTTTATAAAATAATTGTTTTTTTTTTCTTTATCTTTTCCTTAAATAAGTTTAAGATTAAGATATTATAGACTTAGTTAATAACTATATTAAGAGTCTAGCCCTTAAAGCTAAAGACAAGATCCTTAAGTTATATAAGGATAAGGAAATAAAAGATAGAAAAGAAAAGGAAGAAGAGAGTAAGGCAAAGGCTTCTTCCTCCTTAAGTAAAAAGTTTAATAAGGATAGTAACAGTACTAGTAAAGGCCTTATACCCCTTAAGTCTCCCCTTTAAGTATATCCTCTCTTCTTTTATTCTCTTTTCTTATTTTACTAAGTATTTCCTTTAAGCAAAAGGATTCTTATATAGCTAGAAAGCTAGTAAGGTAAGTACTTTACCTCTCTAATTCTTACTTTTATAGGTCCTTTTATTTAAGGTTGCTACCTACTAAGAAATTAAATCGTCCTTTAAGCTAGATCTACGATTATACTTATAAAGAGCTAGATTCGCGCCCCTTTGCCTTATAGCCCTTTCTTAAAGGTAAAGCCTTTACTTAGACTAAGGCTTATAACGTAAGCGATAAGAGCTTTATTCTTTTTAGCGTAAAAGAGATAGAAGATATATAAGCTTAGATTATAGAACGTATTAATAAATTAAAAAGGAACTATATAAGCACTAAGGTATGTTTCTTTTTTCTTTGTGTTTAAGAGTTTATAAACTAATTTTAAACTAGACTAAGGATAAGGAATACTTCCTTATTTAGTAGTATAAATATCTTAAATAAATAATATTAAAAGCCTTGCTTTTTAGCGTTCTTTAGGTAGTTACTTGTTTAAATAGTTTTTCTTTTCTTCTTTAACTTTAGCAATTTTTTACGTTATTTAATCCCTTAGTCTTAAACGCTGCTTAGGTTAAGTCTTTGCTTAAGCTAAAAGCTACGTTAAAACTTAAGGCTAAGGGGCGTGCTTTTACTCCTTAAAAATCGCTACTAACTTAAACAAAGAAAAATACCTTTTTTAAGCTAGTCTTAAAAACAACTTCTTTAAAGCGTCTAGCCCCTTTAGCTACTCTATAATCTTTTTATAAGCGCTAAGCTTTAAAAAGTTAAGGTTTTGTTTCTTAGGTTTACTGTTTTCTTTTAATCTTAGTTTCTAAGGAATCTATAAATAAGATACTTCTTTAGTTTATTAACAATTAAAAGAACTTTATATATAATAAAAGAAAAGCTATAAAGTAAGATAAGTAAGCGGTTAGTAACGCTTTTTAATACTTTTGTATTAGCTATATTTAGGCTCTTACTGCTAGCTAAAAATTTAACTTTTTTTATTGCTATATCTTAAGCGTTAGCTTGCTTTGCTACTATAACTACGCCTTAGGTAACTCTTGCTATAATATATATATATATCTTTTCTTTGCTTTACTATATATTAAGCGTTAACCTTATTCTTAGTCCTTTAATATACTACTTTATCCTTAACATAGTAGTTAAAAAGCTTAGTAATAATAATCTCTTAGTAAGCTTTTTATCCTTTTGTTTTTATATAAAGATAAGTTTAACTTTATTTTCTAAGGAGTAAAGGCTCTTATAGGTTAGCTTAAGGATATTATTTAGTTTAAGATCGATAATCTAATGCTCCTTAGTCCTCTCGATTATAAGGATCCTAAGGCTAAAGATCTCGCTATAGCTAAGGGCTACGCTGCCTATACTAAGGGTATATAAGAGAAGATTATAAAGTATTGTGCTGCTAATAAGATAAAGTAAAGGATATGCTCTTTTGTTTCCTTAATAAGCCTTCTATTGCTCTTCTACTAAGCTATATTGCTTTATTTTCTTTATTTTTAAGGTTAAGATTAGCTACGTATAACCTCTGTCTTATATAATCTCTTGCTTTTAAGCTAGCTTAGGCCTTTCTTTTTAATATATTCTTGCTTAGTAATTCTCTTATGTTTAAGAGTGCTTAGAAATGCTTAAACCTTTGCTTTACAAGTAGCTTTATAAGCTTATCTGCTAGTATATCTTATAATAGTATAAACTAAATGTTTATAGCATCCCTTTTATACTTTTACTAAGCTTATATTGCTTAGATTTTTATATGCTTTAATCTTATATTTACTCTTCTAGAGTCTTTAATAATAAGGCGTATAGTTTAAAGATTATTATACGTAATAGTAAACCTTTCTTATAGGTTAAATCTTATCTTATTAAAGAGACGCTTAATTATATAGGTTTTTTTTATAACTTAGTTTAAAGCAAGTAACTTAGCCTTAGTACTTAATATTATTACTGTCTTTTAATAAGTAGCATTCTAAAGTATTAGGCCTCTATAGAAGGTTATAATATATCCTTATAAAGACTTCTTAGTTTCTTTGTTATTAGTAAAGGAGGCATTACTGCTTACTGTAAGGACTCTTATATTTCTAATCCTTTTATAAACAAGTAAGGTTCTCTTCTACGTATAGAGGTATTTAATTGTCTAATTAGCTGCCTTATAATGCTTATTTCCTAGATTAATAAAAAAGCATAACAATAACAAGGCTACGTATAAGATATCTAGTCTTGCTATAATAGCAGTATAGAGGATAGACCTTATTTTCTCTTAATAGAGCTTAACTAACTCTTTTATAGCTTTAACTTTTGTTTTTTTAAGTATTAAAGATAATAGGATTAGTATAAAAGGTTAACGTTTTTTATCTATAAGGTTAAACCTTATAGCTACCTTCTTAATGTATAAGTTAAGCAAGAGGTAAATCTTCTACTCTTCTTATACTCTTATAAGCCTAATTCTAAGGAACTATTCTACGTTTCCTTTATTATATATCTTATATTTAGCTTAGAGACCTTTAATTTTCTCTTAATAAAGAGTTTTATTATCTTTATAATACGTAACTATAATGTTATCTATATAAAAGATAATAAAAAGATCTCGTTCTAGAGTAAAGAAAAGGTATAGTTCTTCTTTGCTTCCCTTTAGTCTAAGGCTCTTAAGTGTCTTAAAGAACTCCTTAAACTATAGCCTAAGTAAGTCTTTAAGCTTATAGAAGGCCTTAACAAGCTTTAAGCACTTTCTATTCTTACGATATCCCTTAGGAAGGTTACATATAACTAGAATTGTATCTTTATTTCTTTTTACGTTTAGAAACGTGTTTTTAACATTAAACTTCTTTAACTTATAGTTAAACCTTGCTATAATCGCTATTAGTATATAAAATAATTATATAGCAAGAGTTATAGTATACGTCCCTTTAATAGTTAAGGCATCTTAAAGGTCTCCTTTAATAATAAAACAAGCTTTATATCTCTTAAGGTTTTTATCTTAATTAAGCTTATAAGTAAATACCTATCTTATTAGTAAAAGTTTAACTAAAGCATTAGCTTAGTTTATTTCCTTCTACGTTCCCTTATTTTAAAGGGATCTAAACTCCTTATTAGCTACTGCCTTAAACAAGTCCTTAAATTTATGTTTTTTAAGCTTTCTTTAGTTATTTAGTAGCCTTAAGAGGTCCTTAAAGCTCTCTATAAAGGCTAAAGGAACCGCGCCTTGCCTTAATGCTAAGTTTAGCTAGAGCGAATTTATTACTACTATAAAAAAAGTCTTAAAGTGCTTTATATCCTTTATCTTTAGGGGTTAAATATAATAGAAATGTTTAAACGTAGCTATGCTTATCCCTAAGATTATTAAGTATATTTATTGCTTATAAATCTTATTACTTCTTCTTAGTTAAGGTATTAGACTTAGTACTTTTTATGTTTAGTCTATATCTTCTTAAGCTTAGTTAGAACTCCTTACTAGACTTATTATAGTCTTTGTATAAGTGTTTAATCTAGCTCCTGCTCTAATTCTTAGAGTCTCTTAAGGTATTTAAAGTCTTATAAAAGCTCCTTTTTTACGTACTAAAGTATAGTTTTAAGAATCCTTTGTCTTATTATTATTTTATAACGATTTACCTTTTTCTAAGAGTTCCTTGTTTAAGGCTAAAACCTCTGTTTCTGCCTCTCTTGCCCCCTTAGGTATAGCTTACTATACCTAGATCTTAAACGAGAGCCTTCTTAGCTACTCTTAAAAAAAGGTTTTATACTATATATAGTCTTCTACCTTATCTTCTTTAACCTTATATCTTTCTTAATTAAGTTTAAAGATCTTAGGTTCTAGCTTATTTTTATTATATAAGTTAAAGAAATAGCGTTTATTAAACCTTATATTCCTTAATTCTATAACTTGCTTTTTATCTAAGAGCTATACTTAATATATGTTTAAGGAAACGTAGCCTATAAGGTAGCTTATATACGCTCTTAGGCTTGTTTTAAAGAACCTTTAGTTCTTCTTTACTTTATAATCTTTATTAAAGTAATATGCTTTATAGCTATAAGCGTAAATGCTATTTTAGCTAAGCCTTAAGTCTATAAAGTAATTATAAATTAAGTTTAAAGCGTTATCTTAGAACTACTGTTTAAGCTTATTAATTAAGGCTCTTATTCTATTGCTTTAAGAAGGACTAATGTTATAGAGATAAGCAGCTGCCCTTATAGTCTTAGGCTATAGCTCCTTAAGCAAATAAGCTCCCTTTTATATTTTAATCTACTTAAGTATAATCTCTTGCCTTGCTTACTTTACTATACTATTTAGTTTATACGTATATAGTAGTATAAGCTTAAGATTAATGCCTTTTAAGTTTGCTTATTCTTAGTATTAGGTAAGCCCTTTAATTGCAATTACTACCTTTTTATTGTTTTAATAGATCTTATAAATTATAAGTTTATATTGCCTTTTAACTTTCCTTTTAAATTAGAAAAGCAAGTTAAAGACTATATTATAGGTCTTGTTAAAGAGTAGTTTTATATTAATTATTTTGCTATACTTATCTTTAATTATTATAAGCTATTAGGTATTATTATACCCCTCTTTATACTCTTAAAGGTCCTAGTAGATCCTTTAGTAAAGCCTTATACTCTACCTTTCTAAGGCCCTTTAGGATACTACCTAAGTAGTATAAGTCTTTATATAAATCTTATACTTAAGGCGTTTAGTGCCCTTAATTTTAATGTTATAAGCGTTTTAAATAAGTACTTTTAGCGCTTTAAGGCTAAGGTGTCTTAAGCGTAAATGCTAAAGCTTTTCTTTATCTTCCCTTAGGGTTACTAGGTCCTTTAATAGTCTTCTTTAAACCGTAAAAATGCTTAATCTAAGCTTAAAAGCTATATATTTGTTAAGATAAGGATTATAGGGATACTAAGGATAAAAGGAATAAGGCTTATATTTAATAAAAACAAAGCTATAGGCACAAGTAAGCTAAGCAACTACTATACTTACTTCTAAGTCTCTAAAGCATAGAGTATAGTTAAAGCTATTATACTATACTTTAGCCTTTAATAGCTTAGCTTCTAAGACAATATTTATATAAAAGCCCTCTATAACTGTAACGTTCTTAAGTTTAAGATCCTTAGTCTTCTCCTTATAGTTTCTATTTAGTATCCCTTAAAGTACTTATTTCCCTCTTCTAAGGATAAGGAAATTAGTTAAGCTTACTTAAATAACCTTATCTAAGTTGTATAAGACAAAGGAGTTAAGCATTAGTAAGGCTTAATCGTTAACGAAGTAAGTTATACTATAATTGTTAAAGACAGTGCTCTTTAAGAGTAGGTAATAAGGGCGCTTTCTTATAGTTATAAATATGCTTATATTAAATAGACAAAGGAGATCTATAAGGTTAATAAGGGTTACTATAAGCAATCTAAGGAGCTTTACTTTCTTCCCTTTTAAGTTAGAAGCTTCTGTCCCTTTTATGTCTTAGTTTGCTTTCTTAAGGGTTACTTAAAGGTTAGCTTACTTATCTCCTTTAATATTCTTAAGCACTATACTTATACGCTTAGAGTTCTTTAGATAAAGCACTTTTCTAAAGGCGTACTTAACGTCTCTGTACCCCTTAAGCTTCTACTAATGTAAGATTTTATAGGGGCACGTATAGTAGAAACTCTTTGTTGCTTTAGCTAAGTATAAGCCTTTACGTCTTCCTTTATAAGCCTTTCTTCCCCTCTTGCTTTAGTCTCTTCTATAGCCTTAAAAGTTACTATAGCTTAATTCTCCTTTTCTTTGCTAAAAAGATAAGAACTAAGCTTTCTTTTCTTTCTTATCTTAAGGTTAAAGGGTTAATATAGTTATAGATAGAGTAGTAGTCTCTTTGCTCTTCTTGCTAATAATAGCTATTAAGATTTAAAAACGCTTTCTTTTTGCTTAAATCTTAGCTTTAAAGAACTTAATATACTTATTAAGCTTTAGAATGCTTAAGACGTTATCTTTTACGATTACTTTATTAAGTTTAAAGAGCTTTCTTATTAACTAGTTAAGCTTAAATTTTTATTTAGTAGTATAAAGGAAGTTCTTAATTGCTATAAGCTCCTTAGCTTTAGGTAGATTAAGTATAAGCATTACGCTATATTTATGCTAAAATTTCTTAATCTACTTTTTTACGTTATTTCCTGCTTTTAAGCCTTTAGTAAGTACTTCCTTATACTTATCTTAAGCTATCTTCTTCTATGTATACTTACTTAAAGCAAATACTACTATTAACTCTTTAGTTATTATTTAAGTTATAACTATAGTTTTGCCTTTAGTAAGTCTTTATATAATATTATTATATATATTATTGTTAACTATCTTTGTTATCTATAGCTTAAGTTAGCTATAAGCCTATAGCTTACTTTTTTGTTTTTTAAGTTTAGTATTATATTTACTTATATAAAGATAGTATATAATCTTAAGAGCTCTTAGGTTTATATTATTAAGATTTATAGTAGTTAAGGAGTAGTTTATCTCTTCTTCTTTGTCCTTAAGGCTTAAACCTTCCTTTAAATAAGTATTTTTATACTACTAAGGTTAGATTTAAGTAAAGGCAGCTATAGCAGCTATTTAATAATAAGTATTATTAATAGTTAGTATCTTTAGAGCTTTATAAGGGTTATATTTAAGTAAGTTTACCCTTAGATTAACTTTAGATTAGATTTTAAGCGTAGAAGCAGTGTTTTTAAGTGCTTAGATCTACTAGAACTAGTCCTTATTAAACTTTAAGTAGAGCTTTTTTAAGTCCTTTTAAGGAGCTATTATAATCTCTTTTTTGTTAAATATAAGTTTTTAACGTTATAATTATATTGCTTAGTTTATTAGAAGTTTTTAGTTTCTTTTTAAACTATATAAGCTTATAACTGTTATATAGTTATAGATTATATAAGCTAGACTTAAGGACTTAAATAACGTAGGGGTAAGTATATATATTATATAAACTTTACTCTCTTTTCCTTTTTTTAAGAGTAGGCAACCTTTAGTATACCCTTTAGACTCTGTCTCTGTACATTAGTGCTTATAGTAACGCTACCTTTATACTCGGACCTTCTGGTCCTTAAGTGCCCCGTACGGCCGTTAGCAATACTTATCCGGAGGTCCGGAAGAGGTCCTGCGATCCGTACCTTCTTACAAAAGGGTATACTAAAGGATGCCTACTCTTAAAAGGAAACAAAGAGAGTAAAGTCTACGTAATATATATACTTACCCTTATGTTATTTTAAGTCCTTAAGTCTAGCTTATATAATCTATAACTATATAATAGTTATAAGCTTATATAGTTTAAAAAGGAAACTAGAAACTTTTAATAAACTAAGCTTTATAATTACTAATTTAGAAACTTATATTTAACGAAAAAGAGATTATAATAGCTTTTTAAAAGGACTTAAAAAAGCTTTACTTAAAGTTTAATAAGGACTAGTTCTAATAGATCTAAGCACTTAAAAACACTGCTTCTACGCTTAAGATCTAGTCTAAAGTTAATCTAAGAGTAAACTTACTTAAATATAACCTTTATAAAGCTTTAGAAATGCTAACTATTAATAATACTTACTATTAAATAGCTACTATAGCTACCTTTGCTTAAATTTAACCTTAGAGGCGTAGAAACCTTTGTTTAAGGGGAAGATTAAGCCTTTAAGACAAAGAAAAAGAAATAGACTACTCTTTAACTACTATAGATCTTAATAATATAAACCTAAGAGCTTTTAAGATTATATACTATCTTTATATAAGTAAATATAATGCTAAACTTAAAAAACAAAAAAGCAAGCTATAGGCTTATAGCTAACTTAAGCTATAGATAATAAAGACAGTTAACGATAATATATATAATAATATTATATAAAGACTTACTAAAGGTAAAACTATAGTTATAACTTAAATAATAACTAAAGAGTTAATAGTAGTATTTGCCTTAAGTAAGTACGCTTAAAAGAAGATAGCTTAAGATAAGTATAGGAAGGTACTTATTAAAGGCTTAAAAGTAGGAAATAACGTAGAAAAGTAGATTAAGAAATTCTAGCATAAACATAGCATAATGCTTATACTTAATCTACCTAAAGCTAAGGAGCTTATAGTAATTAAGAACTTCCTTTATACTACTAAATAGAAATTTAAGCTTAACTAGTTAATAAAAAAGCTTTTTAAACTTAATAAAGCAATTATAAAAAACAATGTCTTAAGCATTCTAAAGCTTAACAAGTATATTAAGTTCTTTAAAGCTAAGATTTAAGCAAAAGGAAAGCGTTCTTAAATCTTAATAGCTATTATTAGTAAGAAAAGCAAAAAGACTACTACTTTATTTATAACTGTATTAACCCTTTAACCTTAAGTTAAAAAAGAAAAGAAAGCTTAGTTTTTGTTTTTTTAGTAAAAAAAGGGAAAATTAAACTATAGTAACTTTTAAAGCTATAGAAGAAACTAAGGCAAAAGGGGAAGAAAAGCTTATAAAAGAGGACGTAGAAGCTTATACTTAGCTAAAGCAATAAAAAGTTTCTACTATACGTACCCCTATAGAATCTTATATTAGTAGAAGCTTAAGAGGTATAAAGACATTAAGTATACCTTTAAAAGAGTACTTTATCTAAAGAACTCTAAGCATATAAGTATAGTACTTAAGAACATTAAAGGAGATAAGTAAGCTAACCTTTAAGTAACCCTTAAGAAAGTAAACTAAGATATAAAAAGGATAGAAGCTTTTAACTTAAAAAGGAAGAAAGTAAAGCTCCTTAGATTGTTTATAGTAACCTTTATTAACCTTATAAATCTCCTTTATTTACTTAATATAAGTATATTTATAACTATAGGAAAGCGCCTTTATTACTTACTCTTAGAAAGCATTGTCTTTAATAATTATAGTATAACTTACCTTATTAACGATTAAGCTTTACTAATACCTAACTCTTTTATCTTATATAACTTAAATAAGGTTGTTTAAGTAAGCTTAACTAATTTCTTTGTCTTTAAAAGAAGGAAATAAGTACTTTAAGGGGTACTAAATAAAAACTATAGGAAGAAGACTAAAGATCTTAAACTTAAGAACGTTATAGTTATAGAAGGCTTTTATATAAATATTATCTTAAAAGCTAAGCTATCTAAGGCTAAAGTATAGTATAATAGCTTTAACTATACTCTATGCTTTAAAGACTTAGAAGTAAGTATAGTAGTTACTTAGCTTACTTACGCTTATAGCCTTGTTTTTATTAAATATAAGCTTTGTTTTTTTTATCTTTAATATCCTTATAATCTTTATCTTAACAAATATATAGCTTTTAAGCTTAGATTAAGTATTCTTATAGTTTAAAAGAAACTATTAAAAGACTTAGTAACCTTAAAGGAAAACAAAGAGGAGGTTTAGTATTTACGCTTAAGATACCTTAGCCTTAAGGCGCTAAGAGTACTTATTTAAAACGCTTATAACGTTAAAATTAAAAGTACTAAACGCCTTAAGTATAAGATTTATACAAAGACTTACGCTACTTAGGTAGTATCTTAAAGGACCTTAGAAAGGTAAAGTATAAAACCTTACTAAAGGATCTACTAAGACCTTTAAAAGTATAAGAAAGGGTATAATAATGCTTAATAGCTTATAACAATTAAAGATAAGTATAGTAGAATAATTAACGTAAGACTACTCCTTAATAAGACTTATAATATAGTCTTTAACTTACTTTTTTAATTTAAAAGGAAGGTTAAGAGGTAATATAGACTTATAATTTATAAGATCTATTAAAACAATAAGAAGGTAGTAATTACAATTAAAGGGCTTACCTAATACTAAGAATAAGTAAACTTAAAGGGCATTAATCTTAAGCTTATACCTTTATATATATATAAACTAAATAGTATAGTAAAGCAAGTAAGGTAAGAGATTACACTTAAGTAGATTAAAATATAAAAGGGAGCCTATCTGCTTAAGGAGCTATAGCTTAAGACTATAAAGGTAGCTGCTTATCTTTATAACATTAGTCTTTTTTAAAGTAATAGAATAAGAGCCTTAATTAATAAGCTTAAATAGTAGTTCTAAGATAATGCTTTAAACTTAATTTATAATTATTTTATAGACTTAAGGCTTAGCTAAGATAGCATTTACGCCTATAGCTATAAAGTATATTACTTTAATAAAGATTATAAAGCAAAAAGGAATTAAAGGTTCTTTAAGATAAGCTTAAGAGCGTATATTAGCTATCTTATAGGCTACGTTTCCTTAAATATATATTAAGTATAGCTTTTTAATAAAGAATAAGTTATAAAATTAAGGAATATAAGGTTTAATAAACGCTACTTCTTTAACTTATATAACAAAGATAAGCTAAAGCTTAAGATTTTTAAACTTAATTAAGAAAAATATAAGATTAAAAAAGATAAGGAAAAAGACTATATATAGTATAGAACTTCTTTTTAAAAGCAGCTAAGGAAGCTTTTATTTAAGATCTAGGTATAGTAAGCTATACCTAAGGGGGCAAGAGAGGCAGAAACAAAGGTTTCTGCCTTAAACAAGGAACTCTTAGAAAAGGGTAAATTATTATAAAATAATAATAAGATAAAGGATTCTTAAGACTATACTTTAGTATATAAAAAAGGAGCTCTTATAGGACTTTAAATACCTTAAGAGACTCTAAGAATTAAAGCAGAAGCTAGATTAAATACTTATATAAAGACTATAATAAGTTTAGTAAAAAGTTCTAACTAAGCTTAAGAGGATATAAACTAAACATAAGAAGTACTAAGCTTAATACCTTAGCTAAGAAGAAGTAATAGGATTTATAAGTAATATATATACTTAATAATCTTAGGGATAAGCATAGCTACGTTTAAACATTTCTGTTATATATAACCCTTAAAGACAAAGGATATAAAGCACTTTAAGACCTTTTTTATAGTAGTAATAAATTTGCTTTAGCTAAACTTAGTATTAAGGCAAGGCGTAGTTCCTTTAGCCTTTATAGAGAGCTTTAAGGACTTCTTAAGGCTGCTAAACAACTAAAGAAAGCTTAAAAAACATAAATATAAGGACTTATTTAAAGCAGTAGCTAAGGAAAAGTTTAGATCCTTTTAAAATAAGAGAACGTAAAAAGAAATAGACTAAGCTAATGCTTTAATTAAACCTTTACTAATAAGATAGGTATTTACCTATAAGCTTAATTAAGATAGAAATCTTAAGAGATATAAAGCTTAATTTATTATTAAAGAAGATCTTTAAGATGCTTTAACTATTAAGGGAACGTACGCTATAACCTTTGCTATATAATTATTTTAAGTGCTAGTAGTAATTATAGTAAGGTTTAACTATAAGTTAAAGAAATTTAATGTTAAGAATACGTTTTTAAACGTAAAAAGAAATAAAGATATAATTCTAGTTATATATAACCTTCTTAAAGGATATTAAAAGAATAAAAAGTGCCTAAAGCTTATTAAGGCCTTCTATAGACTTAAGGACTTACTTAAACTATAGTTTAAGGAGTTCTCTAAGATACTTAAGAGCCTTAGACTAAAAAGAAGTAAGGAAGAGCTATGCCTCTTCTTTACCTTAGAATAAGATCTCTTTGTTGTCTTTTACGTAAATAATATTATAGTTATATACTATAAAGACAATAAGACTTTCTATTAAGAGAAAATTAAAGGTCTTTAAGCTAAATATAAGATATATAATAAAAGAAACATAAAATAGTTCCTTAGAATTAAGCTTATAAGAGTAAAAGAAAAGCAAAAGATTTACCTCTTGCTTAACTCTTATATTAAGAAAGTAGCTATAAGGTTTAACCTTATAGACAGGAGGCGTTAACCCTTTATGCTAATCTTATTATCTTTAATACTTAAAAAGGTAAAGGTTAAAGCTATAAAAGAGTTAGTTAAGCTTTATTAAAAGAAAATAAGGTCTATCTTTTATGCTGCTATTATAGCAAGACTAGATATCTTATACGTAGCCTCGTTGTTATTACGCTTCCTTATTAATCTAAGAAACAAGTATTATAAGGTAGCTAATTAGATAATCGAATACCTCTATGCGTAAAGGAGAACCTTACTTATTTATAAAAGGATTAGAGATATAAGAGTCTTTATAGTAAGCAGTAATGCCTCCTTTACTAATAATAAAGAAACTAAGAAGTCTTTATAAAGATATATTATAACTTTTTATAGAGGTCTAATACTTTAGAATGCTACTTGTTAAAAGATAGTAATAACATTAAGCACTAAGGCTAAGTTACTTGCTTTAAACTAAGTTATAAAGGAAACTTATGCTATTAAGCGTTTCTTTAATAAAATAAGATTTAACCTATAAAAAAGATTTACTATTACGTATAATAACCTTTAGACTATATACCTTATTATTAAAGACTTAAGAAGAGTAAATATAAGATTAAGGTATATAAAAATCTAAGCTATATAAGCTTAGTAGGAATATAAAAGGGATACTATAAACATTTAGTTTATGCTATTATAAGATATACTAGCTAATAGGCTTACGAAGCTACTTATAAAGCAAAGATTTAAGCATTTCTAAGCACTCTTAAACATAAAAGAATTGCTAAGTAAAAATGTATTAAAAAGAAAGGCTTAAGCTAGCTTAAACGTAAAGACATATAGTATAAGATAAAGGCTATACGTAGCTAATCTTAACCTTAAAAATAAAGAAAATAAAGCAATATAGCTTAGTAGAAGAACAATAAAAAGCTTATTAAAGAAACAAAAGAAAGTATCTTTTACTTTATCTTATTAGTAGTATAATACTTTATAATCTTTTTTTATATACCTTTAGTATAAGCAGCGTAGCCCTTAGCTATAGCAAGATCTTTAGCCTTAAGATCCTTATAATTAAAAGGACTAAAGAGCACTAAATTATTAATCTTAAACTAGACAATATCTTTAAGCTAACCTATAAGAGCCTTTGCTTTTTAAAAAATAAAGTTAAACTTATTTTTATATAAAGCAAAAGGATAGAAAGCTTACTAAGAGATTATTATTACTAAGCTTCTTAACTACTATATTAAAGATAAAGTAGTATATTAAAGGTCTAAGAATAAGGTTAACGCTTAATATATAGTAAAGCAAAGAAAAGATATATATATATATTATAGCAAGAGTTACTTAAGGCATAGTTATAGCAGTAAAGCAAGCTAACGCTTAAAACGTAGTAATAAAAGAAGTTAAATTTTTAGCTAGCAGCAAGAGCTTAAACGTAGCTAATATAAAGGTATTAAAAAGTATTACTAACTGCTTACCTAGCTTGCTTTATAGCTTTTTTTTTATTATATATAAAGTTCTTTTAATCGTTAATAAGCTAAAGAAGCATCTTATTTATAGATTCTTTAAAAACTAAGATTAAAGGAGAATAGTAAACCTAAAAAATAAAACCTTAACTTCCTAAGGCTTAGTGCTTATAAAAAGATTATAAAGTAGCTAAGGGGGCTAGACGCTTTAAAGGAGTTGTTTTTAAAGCTAGCTTAAAAAAGGTATTCTTTTTTGTTTAAGTTAGCAGTAATTTTTAAGGAGTAAAGGCACGCTCCTTAGCCTTAGGTTTTAACGTAGCTTTTAGCTTAAGCAAGGACTTAACTTAAGCAGCGTTTAAGACTAAGGGATTAAATAACGTAAGAAATCGCTAAAGTTAAAGAAAAAAAGAAAGACTATTTAAATAAGTAACTACTTAAGGAACGCTAAGGAGTAAAGCTTTTAATATTACTTATTTAAGATATTTATACTACTAAATAAAAAAGCTTTTTTTATCTTTAGTTTAGTTTAAAATTAGTTTATAAACTCTTAAACATAAAGAATAAAAAAACATACCTTAATACTTATATAATTCCTTTTTAATTTATTAATACGTTCTATAATCTAAACCCTTATGTCTTTTATTTCCTTTTTACTAAAAGGAATAAAGCTCTTATTGCTTACGTTATAAGCCTTAGCTTAAACAAAGGCTTTACCTTTAAGAGAAGGCTATAAGGTAAAGGGGCGTAAATTTAGCTTTTTATAAGCATAATTATAGATCTAGCTTAAAGGACGATTTAATTTCTTAGCAGGTAGTAACCTTAAACAAAGGGACCTATAAAAGTAAAAATTAAAAGGATAAAGTACTTACCTTACTAGCTTTTTAGTTATATAAAAATCCCTTTGCTTAAAGGAAACACTTAGTAAGACAAGAAAAAAGAATAAAAGAAGAAAGGATATACCTAAAGGGGAGACTTAAGGGGTATAAGGCCCTTACTAGTACTGTTACTGTTCTTATTAAACTCCTTACTTAAGGAAAAAGAAGCCTTTACTTTACTTTCTTTTTCTTTTTCTTTTTTATTTTTTATTTCTTTATCTTTATATAACTTAAGGATCTTATCTTTAGCTTTAAAGGCTAAACTCTTAATATAGTTATTAACTAAGTCTACGATATCCTAATCTTAAACTTGTTTAAGGGAAAGATAAAAAAAAAAGGATAATTATTCTATAAAAACTTAATATTAAAATAAACCTAATTGCTAAAATTAAAGCTAGCTAGATTTAGCGATTTAAAGCGTTAAGTAAGCTATACTAAAGAAAAAGAAATAAGATCTCTTAAAGCTATAGAATGCTATATAGCTTTATAAAACCTTCTTTTAAAAGTAAGTAAAAAGATAGATTATAAAAAAGAAAAAAGAGCGTCTTAAGCTAGTACGCTTAACCTTTAACGAATATAAAAAGGAAATAGCTAAAGGGTTTTATAAACTACTTAAGAAGGAGATAAATATAAAGCTTTATAAATCTTAAGAAGAAGAGGGTATAAACCCCCTTGCTTTTTAAACAAAAGCAAAAGACTTATAATAAAAAAAAGGCCTAAAATATAAGAATTAGCTAATAACCCTTTAATTAAATACTACTATAAAACCTACTTTAATTAATGTAATAACAAAAGAAAGCTAAGCATAAGCATAAAGAGGGTTTAAAGATAAGTATAAAGGCGCCCTTAGAGATATTAAAGAATAAGGAAAGAAGGGGAAGCTTTAGAGGAATCTAGCTATAATAATACTTAAACGCTTAAACAGGCTAAGGGCATATGCTTATATATATAAGTAGATTAATTTACTTAATTAAAGCTAAAAAAAGAGCTGTTTAATGTAAGCCCTTAAAAGTTAATCTAACTAATTAAAAGAAAGCTTTAAATAAAAATAAACAATAAAAGAAAAAGAAGCTTAGATTAAAGAAAACTAAGGTTATAAAAAGAAAAGAACCTTAATACTAGCGATTTAGAGTATATAAGCAGTTAATAGAGTGCAAATACTCTTATTAACTAAGGAGGTATATAAAAAGGTATAAATCGTAGGACCTCTTCTAGACCTTTAGATAAGTATTGCTAACAGCTATATAAAGTACTTAAGGACTAGAAGGTTTAAGTATAGAGGTAGTATTGCTATAAGCACTAATGTATAGAGATAAAGTCTAAAAGGTATACTAAAGGATACCTACTCTTAAAAGGAGACAGAGAGAGTAGAGTTTACGTAATATATACACTTACCCCTACGTTATTTCGAGTCCCTAAGTCTAGCCTATGTGATCTATAACTGTATAACAATAATATTAAAACCTAAAGGTTTTCTTAAGGGTATCTTATTACGCTATTTAAGGGTCTTATTATCTAGAACGCTATAAGGCAGGAGATAGTAATAACTTTAAGCACTAAAGCAAAGCTTTTAGCGCTTAATTAGATTGCTAAGGAAACAATAGCAGTCTAGAGGCTTTTCTAAGAGATTTATTTTAACTTATAGGAGCCTTTTAAGCTTAGTTATAATAACTTATAAACTATTAGACTTATTATTAGAAATATAAGAAGAATAAATATATGCCTTTATTACGTTAATATATAGCGTATATAGGTACGCTAAAAGCACTAAAAGGGCTCTTTTATTCTTTAATTTGTTCCTACGCTTAAGATGCTAGCTAATAGGCTTATAAAGGCCCTTTTAAGATAGAAATTTAAAAGATTTAAAGCTTTATTAAATATAGTAGAGCTCTTAAAGTAAGACGATCTTAAAACTAAAGAAGTTAATTTAAATACGTAAATAATACTATTTTATAAAGCTTAACTATTATAACTTAAGCTATAAACCTATTACTTTACGCTTAAGGATACACGCTAGCTGCCTATAGAGCAGCATAGCGATCCTTTATATACTAAAGGTAGTTAAACTAAGCCTTTATACCTTTAATTTTAGCTTACTAAGTAGCAGCAGCTACTAAAGGAGCTCTAAGAGCAGCAGTAGCAGTAGCAGCAGCAGTAGTAGCAGTAGCAGTAGCAGCAGCAGCACCGTTAGCAGTAGTACTAGCAAGAGCTCTATTGCTAGCAGGAGGGGTAGGCAGCAAGCTAGGATACTTATCCTAGAACTAAAAAGCTCTTTTAAGTAAGGCCTTGCCCTCTTAAACACGCTATAAAGCTATTAATAAGCTATTTAAAGCTTAATTTTAAAGAAAATATACCTTTTAATTACTACTAGTAAGTATAGCAATAAGCTAAAGAAAAATCTACTTTAGCATAAGAGCACTAAGCAAGGTTAGCTAAGACTTAAAGCTTAATATAAGCAGTAGAACAGCATATATATATATCGCTATAAAAGTATAAGCCTATATAGCAAAGCTTATAGCGCGTTAAGCGCCTTTCTTTTTATATGTACCCGTTAAGATTAGTACGCTTCTTAGCTATAAAAGACTATAAGCAACGCTTACAAAAGTAAAGCAAAGCTATATCCTTTATATTTAAGACCTTAATATAAGCTAGATTATAATAGTTAGCTTAAAGGTTAATAACTTTTCTATTAGTAGTAATATAAGTACTATAATAAGGTATTTTAGCTTATTTCTTAGGATTAGTTTAAAAGGTCTTAGGCTTAGCTTTAGGTATAGCTATAAAAGGATTTAAGGTTTTTAGTATAAGGCGCTTTTAAGAAAGAAGGAGTAGCGTTTAAGGCTTAAAGGGCTTAGTAATAGGCTGCTTTTTTTTCTTTTACGCTTTAAGGATAAAGGTCTTAAGCTTAAACTTAAAAGACAAAGGATTAAGAGGAAGAAGCTGCTTTTCTTTGTATAACTTTACTTACTTAGTAAAAGGGATATAGCTAAACAAAGAAAAAGCTTTAGGTATAGTAGTAAAGGTATAGTTCTTATGCTCTTAAGAATTTATAATAGCTATTAGCGCTTACTTTATAAGTCTAAGAGGAGCTATAAGGCTATAAAGGACAATTTTAAGCACTAAGTATCCTTTTATAATAAAAGGCCTTTTATAGCTACTGTCTAAAGCTTAGATTAATATACCTTAAGGACGTATAAGCAATTTTAATAAGCTTAAGACTAAAAATAAAGCTTTAAAAGGGTTAAAAGGAAAAAGAAGATAAGGTATTATAAGCTATTATACTAACGATCTTAAGAAGCTAGATCTAAAGCTTAAGAAAGCATTATTAAGGTATTAAGATAGCTTTTTTATTTATATATCTATTTATATCTTATTATCTCTTTAAATTATTTACTTTATCTATACTCTTAGGACTACTACTAAGTACTATATATGCTTACTTAAAGCTTTAATAATAAGGAAGTAAAGGGGTTCTTAGCTTGTTAAGCTATTTATAAGCTTTGCTTTCTTATTGTTTTTACTACAGTTAATAGGTTATAAATGCCCTTATAAGACCCTATTAACTAAAGGGTATATAAAAAAACTTACTTAATTAAAGCTTAGATTAGTCTAATATAAATCTAAACTAACCTTATGTATTAAAGCTTATAATCTAGAATAAAGCTTTATAAGTTAGTACGTAAAGCGTACTAAAGGACCTTCTTTATAAGCGTTATAATCCTCCCTATAAGCCTTAGATCTTCCTTTAAAAGCTTTATAATAAAGGATCTAAAGCTTAATTATATAAGCCTAAGCAGTATAAAGTAAAGGCTAGAGCGCCCTTTATAGATAGGAATAGTAGACAATTAATTACTGTATTCTATGCTTACTAAGCGGCTCCTTGTGACTGTATGATACTCCGCTTACCTAATCCTGATGCCGGCGTCTCCGTGGAAATGCGGATGCAGTCGGAGCAACCGTTTCTCCGTTATTCCGGTGTCAGGAGCCCTCGACTCACGCCTTCCCAGAGCAGACTGCTTACCTAATATGGGAGGAAGGAGCGCGGCTTGAGGCAGGAGCGTCCCCGCCGTCTTTTGAACGATTATGTAAGCGCATGGGTCATCTCAAGAATCACGATGAGGCCTTGACGAAGCATCACGGCCAGATCGACGTCGAGAGGATGATGCCGCATCGACAGCGATGAGGCAGCTCGCGCACACGACTGCTGCTCCAACACTTAACCTCAGCTCCTGAGAAGAGGACATCACGCCAATGCCCGTGCGGACGCCGGCGCTGTGCCGGCGGTCGGTCCCGCAGCCCGCCCAGACCGCGCTCGCTTCCCACGGCGGCATATGGATCACCGACTCCATGCTGCGCCGAGACCTCGAGCGCTATCATCGCCGCTTCCTCGCGCCAGGAAGATGCCTCGGGTCGCACGCGGGCCCCCTCGAGAGCCGCCGAAGGCTCGGCAAGCGGCACATGGCCGGCCTCATGCCCTCCACGCCCGTCTACCCCCCGCTCTGGCATTTCCACGTGGCCTCGACGCCGGGCGCCTGGCAGTGGGAGGCCCCGAACACGCACGACGAGCGAAGGAGGAAGGAGAAGAGCTTGAGTCTGCCTGCTCTTTTCGACCGCTTTATTCGCTGGCTGGAGAAGTCAGACGCGGACAGGCCTTTCATTGAGCCCCCGCCTTTGGAAGAGAATCACATCGGTTTGACACAGGCAGTGGTGGGAAAAGTAATAGCGGGAGGAGGAGCAGTCAGAGAAGGCGTGTCTTCGAAAGTCGGGATGGGGGAAGATGCTTGCGTTGTGCCGCCAATCCCAGAGGCGTACGGATATCCGGCAGATTTCCCTAAGGAGGTCGTGAAGCTTCGGTCGCGGATCATGCTTCTTGACGAGATGACCGATGACGCGTTGCATCGCATATGCAAGACGTGCCGGCGGTCCCTGCAGCGCCGAATCGTCGATCGCCGACAGCTATCCGCAGAGGGTCTGAAGTTTGCTCTGGAACCATTCGACGAGGTGGTCCTGAGCCGCATCAAGGAGTCTCATGTGGCCGGCAAATTCGCCGCCATGATCCGCCGCACCGTCCTCTCGGCCATGATCGATGCGCAGAGGGCGGACCCGGCCGCGCCCCTCGGGCCTCTATGGCTCGCCTTCGCCGACTGGATCTGCGCCTCGGGCGGCGGCCACTCCAACACACAGCTCTTCTGGAGGCTGATGCAGGGGATCCCCGAGGAGGCGCGAGACCGGATCCCGTCGGACCAGCTCTTCGAGCTCACCCGGTCTTTCATCACGGACCAGGCCTACCGACACAACATTGTTTGGCACTGGGTCGCCCGCGCGCAGAATTTCAGCGAGATTTACGGAAGCCTGAGCTCCTCGCAGCGGGAGAGGTTGCGGGCCGACGTGCTCGCCTTTCTGGCAAGCGGGGCAAGCGACGCGGATGTGTCAGACAAGGAGATGACGAATCGGAGAATGCGCATCGCCTGGCTGGTTGTCGAGGCTCACGATAAGGGCACCACAGACGAGGCCCTCGCCCTCTCCCACGACGACCTGATCCGCAGGCCTGGTCTCCCCCGGCTCAACGAGGTCCAGATATGGCAGCTCATGGCGGGCCGGGCCCAAGCCCACGGCGGGATCTCCAAGGGTGCCCTATCGAAGATCATGGAGGAGGCGGAGGCAGCAGCGGAGGAGAATAACGGCTCGACATCCCAGCGCTGGGCCGCGCTGATCAGGGCAGTCCTCGGCTACTCTGCGACTGGGCCGTCCGTGCTCCAAGCCATGTGTAGGTGCCTCACGGACCTTGGCAAGATGGACGTAGCAGCCAAGGCCCTGCTCTCGGTATCAACGCGAGACATACCACTCGATTGCGTCCGGGCCCTCGCTACAGCCAGCAACGACCACCGCTTCGCCCTACGCCTCCACGACGTCATCGAGCGCAGGCACGTCTCGAAACCTCTCCTGCGAAAGCACTTTACGTGGGAGGTCTGGGCGCCATACGTCGAGCGCATGATCGGCGACGACGCCGCCACCACCAGCACTACCCCGGCCTCGGCCGTTCAGCAAGGCCTCACACGAATCTCTCAACTCCTCGACCTCACCAGGCTCGTGCACAAGAGAGACCCCGAGATGCTCGCCAAAGAAGTCGCCGCCAAGGTGGAGCTCCTGGACCAAATGGGACACTGGTACATGCAGCATGCCAGGCATCGCCTCAGCGACCGGCAGCTCCTCCGGCGGATCAGCGAATGCGCGGCGATCCAGCGGCAGCTAATCAGAGGCTTGTCCGCGGATACGATGGCCAATTTGGCGCGGGTCATCGTGAAGGACCTGGACGAGGGCAAATGGGGACGGACGACAAGGCTGGAGTGGTTGGTGCGGTTGGTCGCTCAGGTGCGGGGCGACGAGGAGGCGAGGAGGGTGGCGTCGGTTCTCAAGGGATGGCGGTCCGTCATCAACGAGACGCGAGCTTGATTGTTGAAACTTTCACACTGCTGTGCTCTATCAAAGAATGAACCAAAAATGAGATGTTGAGCAACATCTGCCAGCACGAACCAAGCCTGAGTCAACAGTTGCCACACAACTTGTTCCTCCTTGACATTGTGTGACTGATATCTCGATACATCCAAGCAGTTCAGAGAGGTCATCATCGTTATCTCGGATGTCTGTGTCATCTCGAGTGTAGCGCATGAGAAACAGTTCCCTTTTTCCTGAACTGCATCTTTCGTCGGATATCATTCCACCAAGAATCATGAATTCCATTGCATCGTGTCCAGTCCCAGGGAACGAAAAAGAAATAGGGGTAAGTCCACCTTGAGAAGTACAATGAGAGAGGCAAGAACAATGTTTGGAATGATGCGAGAGAAACAAAGAACGAAAAGAATCGGAGAGGGCATATAGATTAGAAGGAAGAGAAAGAAAGGAAGAAAGAAAAGAGCAAAGAAAATACACACATGAAGAACCCCTCCGCTGTTATACACAAACACACACACACATAAAAACACAAACACACGCCTGAACGTTCATCATTTTCCCTTCTGTTTTGATGGAGAGGGCATGCCTCATCTTGTCTTCTGGTAGTTTGTTGTTATATCCCCCCCGGAAGGTATTTGGCAGGAGGAGGCTGGGGAGAGACGGTCTGGCCGCCGTCGCTGGAGGGCGTCGGGAGTCGGTTGAGCTTGCTGCGGGCGACGAGGACCTGGGCCGGGCAGACGACGATCTCGTCGTCGTTGAAGCCGTCGTCGTTGCCCCTCTTGACGACGAGGGGAAATAGGACGATGCGGACGATGGCCTTGTGGGCCTCGAGCTCCTCGTTGGACATGCCGAGGGAGGAGGGCGTGTTGGTGGTGCCGGTGCCGAGTCCGCCGCCGCCGCTCTTGGAGCTGCTGCCGCCGCCGCCGCTGCGCTCGTGCATCATAGAGGCGTTGAACTGGACGGTGGCGACGAGCTCGCCGTCCGCGTCGTACTCTGGTTGGAGAGGCGGCAGCATCATGTACTCTGCCTTCTGGGTGCGCATTTCGATGGAGAGCTGGACGGCCTCGCGCATGACGAGGCGCAGCTGGGCCTGGATCTGCATCTCGAGGTTGGAGGGCGGGGGCAGGACCTTGCAGAGGGTCTGGTAGATGGCCTGGACGACGGCCTCGGTGTCGAGCTGGCGCTGGCGCTGGAAGGCGTCGCGGCGGGCGAGCAGGGTGAGGGTGACGGCGCGCCACTGGCGGACGGCGTGGGCGGGGCCGACGTCGGTGAGGAGGCGCTCGAGGGACTTGAGCTTCTGGCGATGCTCGCGGTCCATGCCGAAGAGGTAGCGGGTAAAGACGAACTCCCAGATCATGGCCATGGTCATGGACATGAAGACGTCGCGGCGGCGGACGCGGTCGTTGAGGTAGCGGTCGACATCGGAGCCGTCGAGGATGGTGTTGTCGAGGCGGTCGATGATCTTGTCGTCGCTGATCTCGCTTGTGAGGCGGCACGCGCGCATGTCGGAGAACTTGGAGAAGCGCAGCACCCACTGCTGCACGTGCGAGCACAGCTGCTGGCACCGCCGGTCGAAGTAGTCCTCGTCGTAGAGCGTCAGGAACTGCGTCTCGGCCGCCTTGCCCGCGAGGATCTCGCGCTGCAGCTCGCGGATCGTGTCCTCGGCCGCGGCGAGCTTGGCCTGCAGCTCGGCGATCTGCGCGTCCTTGGCGAGGAGGCTCTGGTGCATCGCGGACATGGCGGCGGCGGCGGACTCGTCCTGAAGGCCAAGGCCGTTGCCGCCGGCGTCGAAGCCCCCACCATACTGCTGCTGCCGCGCGAGCTCGGCATTGGCGCTGGCGAGGCCGTCGTTGACCTCGGACAGGCGGGCGACCTCGTTCTGGAGGTACCGCAGGTCCTGCTTGAGCGTCTCGATCTGGGCGTCGCGGCCGGACAGCGCCGTGGCCGCGCGCTGGCCGATCTGCTGCTCGGCGCTGGCGCGGGCCTCGGACAGGATGCGGTTCTCCGCGATCAGCTGCGAGATCCTTGCCTCGAGCTCGAGGACCTGCATGCTCTGGCGGCGACGCATACTGTGGGGCCTTGTGGGTGACTTGGGCGAGCCAATGCGGCCCTCGCCAAGGCCATCCTAGAGAGAAGAAGCAAAGAACACGTTAGACTCCCGGGCGGATCTCATGCGGACGAATACGACGCGAAGTTGGTAGTCAGAGGAGGCAGCGGCAGATGGCAGCAGCAGATGGCAGCAGTAGAAGGCAGCAGTAGAAGGCAGCAGCAGGAGGCAGCAGTATGGCAGTATGGCAGGCAGGCGGGCAGGCAGACAGGCAAGTAGCTGATGGCAGCGCGGAGAGAACCGTTGACGATGACGATGACGATGACGCCTGCGTTGGTTTGCTCCCAGGGGTGTAGAGTGGAAGAAAAGGGGGGGGGGGGGGGGGTGAAAGGGGGGGGTGGATGGAGGGGGAGGGAGGCGGGGGGGGGCGGGGGGGGGGGAGGGGGGTTGCGAAGAGGACGCGGGGAAGCAGGCGTCACGGATGCAGCGGACCCAGCCTCGTGGTGTTTATTGTGACGGGGGAAGCAGTAACAGTACTCCGTACGACAAATAGGTAATGGGTATGAAGTGTGAGGCGTAAGGTATGGAGGTATGAGGGTAGTAGTATGTGAGATGGAAGAAGGAGGCGGTGAATGGGACAATTGAAAGAGAGAGTGAGAGTGAGAGTGAGAGAGTGAAGAGGGAAAAAAACGGGAAGGGGAAAATGTCTCAATGGGTGCTGAAAATCCAGTGCGTGTGCAATGAAGGCTAGTGCGCCCATAGAGCTCATGCACAAGATGAACAGGGAGACATGGGGTTGCGGGAAGTGAAGGGAAGAAGACCGGGGAGGGGGGGGGCGTGTTTGGAAAAGGGGGTCAGTGGGAAAAGGGGGTGTGTTTATTTTGGTAAGAAAAGGGGGGGGGTGTAGGAAAAAATATGCAAGGAAAATAAGCGAGGCTGGGAGAGCGAGGAAAGGATTTCTTGAAGCGGCTTGTCTGCAGCCTCTTTTTCAGCCTCTCTCAGCCTGCGCCTGTGCCTGCCACGGCCTGATGTTTTCTTGTCCTCCACACCATCACCCCTTTTTCATTGTTTTTGTTTTGATTCCGTAATTTTTTTGGAGTTTTTTTTGGGTGTGGATGATCCTCTCTCTCTCTCTCTCTCTCTCTCTCTCTCTCTCTCTCTTTCTCTGTCTTGACTCTTTTTTGCTGCTGTCCCGATGACGTGTATCGCGGTCATGGGGGAGTAACAAGAGCGAGAGAGGAAGAGAGAGAGGCAAAAAAGCGGTGGTGATGGTGACGGTGGTGGTAATGTTGATGATGATGCTGCTGGTGCTGGTGCTGGTGCTGGTGCTGGTGCTGGTGCTGGTGGTGATGACAAACATGATGCTGGTGATGCTGGTGGTGAAAGCAATGCTATGCTGAACTTATTCACGAGGATCCTGGACTCACGTATAGCTCGGTCACGTCCTTGGACCGGACACGACCCTCGTTGGCAACGGGCGGGCTCGAGGACGATGAGCCGCTCTGCTGGCTTTGTTGACCTTGTTGACCTTGTTGACCCTGCTGGCTCTGTTGACCCTTCTGGCCCTGCTGGCCCTGCTGGCCCTGCTGCTGCTGAGGCTGGTAGGGCGGGTGGCGATGAACGGCGTGGCTACTCGGCCCGGATGACCAGGAAGCGCTGCCAAGGGTGAACGGGTACTCCTCCGGCAGCGGGTCGAGCGGCATCGGCGAGGGCGTGCCCCGCATGCTCCCGAGGCTGTTGCTGGACGTGGGGCGTCGCGCGGCCATCGCCCCGGACGACACCATGGGCGCATGGTAGTCGTGGCTCATGATCTCGGACAGGGAGCCCAGCGCGTCGTGAGCCTCGTGCAGGTGCTGGATCTCGCGCTCGGCACGGGACACTTGCGGTGCTAGGGGCTGCGCTGGCCGCGGAGCCGGGGGCCTGCTGCCGGATCTGCTCCTGCTGCGCCTGCGGGCCGACGAGGGCGATGGGGGCGCTACCGACAGCAGCGAGGATGCGCTGTCTCTGGCGTTGGCGGCGGTGGCGGGCACAACTGTTGCGGCAGACAGGGAGGACGAGGACGCAGAAGGGGCTGCGAGCTCGGGGTCGTTGGTCTCTGCCGCCGGCGTCGGTGTTTGGGGGGGAGGAGGCGGGGTGCCCGGCAGCGGGGGTCTGTTTCTCGTCACGGTCGGGCCAAACATGCCCGAGGCTGCGATGCTGCTGACCGTGGGTCGGAGCCCCCCCAGGCCTGTCGCCATTCCAGAGTAGCTCTTCCTCAAGCTCGAGCTCGAGCTCGTCCTGCCGGTGCTCGTGGCAGACTTGGTTCCTGTGCCTGTCAACACTCTGTCCGCAGATCCCGTCGCTCTTGGTGTTGTCATCGTGTCCCCGTGCGGCGACGATGACGAGCTGTCACCCGCCAACGAAGAGAGGGAGGAGGATGGTCTGTTTGCAAGCACGCCAGCCGCCGCCGCTGCCGCGAGTCTCGAGCCAGCGCCGACGGTCGAGCGTCGGCTCCGGATGAGGCGCCGCGCGAATTCGGGTTCCGGCGTCCTCAGCTGCTCAATGAGCCCGGCCACATCGGAGGGGTAGGAAGACTCATGAGGCTCCGTAGCGGAAGCGGCGGCAGCAGAGGCGATGAACGTGGCCGACGTCTTGCTTCGGGGCCGGCGCAGGTTGCGGATGCTCGGTATCTCGTCGAACCTATCGTCCCGATCAATACCTGCCAAGGTCGCCTCGATCTCCGTCTCCGGGACTTCCATCACGGCCGGAAGCGAGTCCAGGGGCAAGACTCCTCCGGATTTTCCTCCGTCGCCGAAAGCCAGGCCTGCTCCTCCGAATCCTGCTCCTCCAAAGGGAGATCGTCTGTAGTCGTTGTCGTAGTCAGAGAGCGCAGAGACCTCGGATCGTGCGTCGGAAAAGGGGGTGTACCCCCTGCTGAACGGCAGCTCCAGCACGTTGGTGTTGGCACTCGCCGGCCGCGAGACCTCGGCGCTGGCGATGGCGCTAGAGTTGGCGGTGGTGTCGTCCCGGCGCAGGCCGAACCGCTCGAGGCGCCCCGAGGCAAGGTTCTTCTCCTTCTTGCTTTCTTCTTCTTCCTGCTCTCGGACGATCCTGATGCCTGCTTGTCTTCCTTCTCGTTCCTCCTCTCCTCCCGTGGCTGGCCGTTGAGACTCCACGTGGCCCGCGGACTGATCTTGAGCAGTGGCGACAGCCTTGACGTCCTTTGCCGCGTCCTCCTCAGTCCGACCTTGGCTGGTTTGATGGCTGCTCCTCGGCCGGCCCCAGTGGGTCCACGTCGAGGAGAAGAAGGACGAGATCTGGTTCGACAGTCCCGACGGCGTTGTCGGTCTACTGCCGTTGTTGTTGTTGTTGTGCTCGGCAGAGGCGGCAGGCAGTTCAAGGCTCAGAGACGACGGCCTTGGGCTCCTAGCAGTCGATCCATGCTGAGCCTGATGATGTTGCTGCTGCTCGTGCCCGTCGTGCTCCTTGACGTACTTCAGGAGTCGCGCCGCGTCGCTCGTAGCCTCGCCAGCCCCATGCGAGCCCAGCCGGATGACACTGCCTGTCACTGTCAGGTCGCTCTCGGTCGACACGGGCGCGTCCGGGGCCACCAGGATCTCTTCGTGGGCCACTCGCTCCAGCACGGACTCGGTCAGCGATAGATGAGACTTCCCGGACAGCGAGGGGGCCCTCGCCTCCTCCTTGTTCTCCTTTGCCGCAGCAGTCGCCTCCATGTCGATGGCAGACTCTGTCGTGTCCGCCGTCATGGTCAGGAGCGGCGTCGAGGACTTGGTCATCCGGCCGTGCAGGTCATCAAAGGTCTCTGCTGCCTCTTCTTCGATGGAAGCGGCTGATCGGCTGTCTTCATCCTCGTCTCCATCCTCGAGCTCGACAATGGCTTTCTGTTCATCCATCGCAACCGGTTCCTCGTACGCATCCTGAATATCGTCTGCAGAAACTGAAATGGACGGTCGCGGCTGCTGGTGATAGTCCTCCTCCTCCTTCTCTTCCTCCTCTTCTGATTCTGCTTCCTCTTTTTCTTCTTCTTCCTCATCTTCTTCCTCATCATCTCCGAATGAACTCGTCGTGTCGGCGCCCTCGGCGGTCGGCTCAATTTCTTCCTCTGTAAGAGACGTTATCAGCGTATGTAATGTGAATGGAGCCTTCCAGCCTTTGAGAATTGTGATCGACTTACCCATCGCGTCTTGCAGACCGGATTCGTCATGTCTCGATGACTCGGCCAGCTCGACTTCCTTAGCATCGTTGTCATGCGCATCCTCATCCACCACTCTGGACACTGCCTGCTCTTCTTCATCATGCTCCTCCTCCTCCTGCTCGTCAACCATCTCGACTTCAGCTATCCAGCTCTCGTCGCCGGCCAGAGAGGCGTCACTCGGCAGATGCAGCTCGACCTCGCCAAAACCGTCCACCTCAACCGAGATGCTATATCCGGAGATCTCGAAAGTAGTCGAGGTGGTCTGGCTGCTTTCCCTGCCTTGCGAGACCACGGAGGCGGGCACTTCTTCCACATCTGCTTCCTCTTCGTCTCCTTCTTCTTTGGCAGCATCGCGGAAAACGGCCGAGCTTGGCTCGTCCTCATCAACGGAAGAAGGGGGCAGAGGGCACTCCCGAGCCTGCATTCGCATGCTGCTAGACTCCCATGAAGAAACAGCATTCGGCGGCAGCAGCTCCTGCTCATCATTCGGAGAAGACGAAAGGGGATATTCCTCGACTTCCAATGCGTGAGCCCCCTCAGCAACAACTTGAGAGACAGGCAAATCATCTTCAACGGGAGAAAGGGGCAGGGGACACTCCCGAGCTGCAAGACCGGTCAAGGGCCTGACAATTGGTGATCCAAACGAGACAGTCTCCCGAGGAGAAATGGGCAGGGGCCATTCTTCGGCTCGGGGTTCAAGAGATGCTCCAGTCAAGCGCTCGGCAGTAATCTCAGTCGAAAGCTCAGCAAGGACCTCAGGCGAGACCTCAGTCGGGAGCTTCGCCAGTCGGAGATCCAGGACTGGTCCAGCAACCGACAGAGACGGAGACACTGGAAGCGGGGAATCCCTGGCAATCATTGCGATGACATCGTCCTGTCGAGCTTCCAGTCCTTGTCGCTGCTCCATGAACGGCGATGTTCCCAAAGGCGTCACCTCCACGGGAGAAGCGGGAAGAGGGAGGTCCACGGCGTGAATTTGGCGAAGGAAGGGCTCCGGGGCAGCCGACCCAGGAAGCAAGCCGAGCTCAGGAGAAGTAGGCAAAGGAATCTCGAGCTCGATAGCTGTTGTCTCCTGAATGCAGACCTCTTCCTTCTCGAGCTCAATCATGGTGGCTTCCTCGCTGAGCGGCGCCTCCTGCTCCTCTTCGGCCACAGAAACCGGAGGAGTGACATGAGCGCCTGTCTCCTCTGAAGGGAGACGTGTTTCCACTGCAGTCTGTCGCTCGGAATGGTCCTCCTCCATCGTTCGCTCGAAGGACTTCTCGACGAGGGCATCTTCGTCTGCAAAGGAGGCCGGACGAGCGAGCTCCACTGTGATTTCTTGCGTCGGGGTGCCCTGCTCGCGAACATCACCATCTTCCTCGCGGACGTCATCGTCACTGTGTTTGTCGCCCTCCCCTTCATCATGAATCGAGGGATTTGCAGTGGACGGGTCGAAAACAAGATCCTCAGTGATGAAAGAGTCCTCCAGCTCAGAAGCGAACTCCTCGTCTCGGTCTTCTTGGTCCGCGATGGGTGTGGGCAGGTCCTCCACAATCGCTTCTTCCTCCTCTTCATACAACGATTCTGCGACGTACTCGTCATCAGTCACTTCTTCGACGGCGGCTTCCGAGGCCTCCTCGGAAGTTGTGTCCTCGAAATGTTGCTCCTAAGGAGGAACCAAAGTCGTCAGCGGTAGTCTCAGTGTCATAGATTCGTTCGGCAAACCTCTTACCTGCGATTGATTAGCACTTTCGAGGCCTTGGATCGGCAGCTCCTCGACCTCTGGAGCAACAGCAAGTTCGAGGGGTCCGTTCGGCACCACCTCAAATTCTGTAGCAGCAGCCAGATCGAGGGCTTCGTTTGACGCGGCATCGACTTCCGGTGCAAAACGGTCGAGGGGTTCATCCATCAGCTCGTCGACTTCCGCACCAACAACCTCATCGAAAGGTTCATCCGCCAGCTTGTCGATCTTTGGAGCTCCCACCACCTCACAAACATCTTCCGAATCGTCCCGTCCCTCTCCAGTCTCCAAGCCGGTCGAGACTGCAGCCCCCGCATCTCCCTGTAGCTCAGACATCACCTCTCCTTCAACTGCCTCCAGCGTCTCGACTTCTGCAGGTGTCGCATCCTCCATCACTTCCTCTTCTGGTTTCTCCTCCTCTTCTGCTTTTCCCTCTTCTTCCTTCACCTTCTCCTCCTCTTCCTCCTCAACGATAACCGCAGGCTTCAAAAGAATCGTCTCATCTTTCTCGACCAGCTCGGCAGTCGTCTGCGCCTGGCCCATATCCATTTCGGTCTCTCGCGCCAACTCAACATCGGAAGACTCCATCGTGTCGACAACGCCTGCAATCTCGAGAGGCGCCGCTTCGTTGTCATCGCCCTCCTGTTCTTCCTTTTCCTCCTGCTCCTCCCTGGCGACCCCCTCTTCCTTTTCTTCTTCATATTCCTCCTCCGACTGCTCTTCTTCCTTCTTCTGCTCGATGGCGACCATCTCTTCCTCCGTCTTCTCATAGTCCTCCTCCTGCTCTTCTTCCTTCTTCTCCCTGATGGCCGACACTTCTTCAACGTCGTCCGCAACAGCAGCAGGCTCATCCTCATCAACCTCATCTTTCTCGAGCTCCAACCCCATCGTCTCAACAGATTTCTCGAGATGTACCGAATCGGCCGTGTCGCAGGTTCCTCTTACTTCCTCCTCCTTCTCAATAGTCAGGGCTTCAGGCCCGAACGCCTCCTCTTCCATTCCGCGCGTAGACTCGTAGACCCCCTGGAGGACCTCACGCGCATCCTCCTCTTCAACTGCCTCGACTGCTGTTCCAACCTCTTCATCAAATGCCTTCTCCTCAAGCACGTCCGCCTCCAGCTGCACCTTCTTCTCTTCAGTGGCCGCTGTAGCACCACCAACGTCCTCAGGAACATCCACCTCCTCGACCACGTCGGCCTCCATCTGCATCTCCCTCTCCTTGACAGAAGCACCGCCGACGGTCTCAAAATCCACATCCTCGAGCACGGCCTGCAGCTGCATCTTCGTCTCCTCAGCGGCAGTAGTTCCATCGACGTCCTCAGGACCCACTTCTTCGAGAACGTCCGCCTCCAGCTGCATCCGAATGTCCTCTGCGGCGGCAGCTCCATCAGCGCCCTTGGCAATCTCACGCACCTCCTCCATCACCTTGATTGAATCCTCAACGTCGAGCTCCAACTCGATCTCAGCCTCCACAAGACCTCCCAACGCAGAAGAGCTCTCCAGGGCGACCTCATCCTGATGGGCGCCCTCATCCACTTCAGCGGGCATCTCCTCCTCTTCCTCGGCAGCGGGCAGGTTCTTTACCTCCTCTTTCACCTCCTTTTCCGCAATGAACAGGTTCATGACCTCCTCGTTCATGACTTCCTCATTCGCAACTGGCAGTTGCGAAACCTCTTCTTTCGCCTCCTCCTCTTTCTCCTCCTCCTCCTTGTCGCCATCTGGCTCCGCAACTGGCAAGCTCAATCCCTCCTCCTTCTCCTCCTTGTCTCCAATCTCAGCTTGAACCTCTTCTTCCATCAACGGCAGAGAACACGAGCCCTGTACCTCCACCGCTTCACCCTCTCCCTCATCCCCCTCTCTCAATTCCATAGCTTCCTCGACAGCCTCCTCTTCCAACTCCTCAACTTCCTCCGCAGTCTCCGTCGTCACCTCCCCATCCTCCTCAACATCCCCCGGCACCTCCACTACCTCCTCACCAGCCTCCGTCACAGCTTCCTCCACAAGAACTTCGACCCCTCGCTCAGGAAACCCCAACGAAGCCGGCTCGCACGGCGCCTCCTCCTCAAGTAGGACTTCTTCGGCCTGTACCTCGGCAAGGTCTTCACCCCCGGTCTTCGCCTCGGCCACAGCCACAGCCTCGACCTGAAGCACAACCTCACCCACAGCCCGAACTTTGACCTCAGTCTCGACTTCAGCCTTTTGATCCTCAACCTGCCCACCAACCTCCTTCTCAATCTCATCCTCGACGTCGATCTCAACCTTAGTCTCGACCTCCGCATCCTCATTCTTAGTCTCAACCTCAGCCTCGACTTCGACTCCAATTTCTGCCGTGGCCTCAGTATCGACCTCCTCCTCACCCTGAAACCCGTCCTCAACCTCAAGTTTGATGACCTCCTCGACCTCATCCTCATTCTCAACCTCGGCCTCGACTTCGACATCGATCTCTGCCTCAGCCTTAGCATCGACTCCTTGCTCAACGCCATTCTCAACCTCGATGTCGATCTCCTGAACCTCAGTCTCGACCTTGTCAATCTCAGCCTCAGCCTCAGCCTCGGCCTCGACCTCGACCTCGACCTCGATTTCAACCTCAGATTCGGTCTCCTGAATCTCCTTCTCAACCTCCTCCTCATCCTCGATCTCGACCTCGACCTTGATCTCCGCCTCAGTCATGCTCTCCTCAGCCCTGTTCTCAGCCTCCTCCTCAATCTTGACCTCGACCTTGATCTCAGCCTCAGTCTTAATCTCCTCCTCAGCCTCAGTCTTAATCTCCTCCTCAACCTCCTCCTCAACCTCCTCCTCAACCTCCTCCTCACCCTCCTCCTCAACCACCTCTTCAACCTCCTTCTCAACTCCCTCCTCAACCTCGACCTCGACCTCAATCTCAGCCTGAGCTTTGATCTCCTCCTCAACCTCCTCCTCAATCTCCTTCTCAACCACCGCGTCGACGTCCTTAGCTTGCTCTCTTGCTTCAACACAAGGCATTCCAATAGATTCAATATCATTCGAACTGCCAACAGTAACATCTGACTGCCCCTCTCCCTCCCTGGCAACGTCCCCATCTGCGTTTGCCTCCGCGTCCAGCACATCATCGTTGTCCTTGACTTCCATGTCCGCACCCACATCCACATCCTCATCCAAAGCCACCTCCCTATCCAGAGCTCGTCTCTCCCTGCCTCGTCCTCGTCCTCCTCCGTCGTCCATCGTCTCAGCCAGGACCGCGCGACCGCTCATTCCGGGCGCCGCTTCTTCCAAAGGGACCGTAACTAAGACGACGTTAGGACTCGAAGGCAGGTGAGAGACAAGCTCTGGTGGTGGTGAAGATGGTGGTGATGGTGCTGGTGATGAGGCGTGGTGCAAAGGCGGCCCATCGTGGGTTTCGATGGCGCTGTTCGGGCCTACCTTGGAACTCGTGGAGTTGATGGCGGGACGCTCAAGACGTTCTTCGCTTCTTCGCTGGTTCGCCGCATCCTTGTCGCCGGCCATGTCTTTCTCGAGGGTGGCCGAGACGTCCTTATCGGCGGTGGAGTTGTCTTTACCGATGGACGGCGAGCTTTTCCTTCCGAAGGAGGCCAAAAGGTCCTTGGAGGTCGAGCTTCTCTTGCCGAGGGAGGCCAGAAGATCCTTGTCGACAGAAGTTGAGCTTCTCCTTGGGGGTCCTGGCGAACGATCCTTGTCGGTCCAGGTCGAGCTTCTTCCGAGGGAGGCCGAGCGATTCAGGTTGTTGTCCGTGGATGCGGAGCTTCGTCTTCCGAGGGACGCCGAGCGGTTCAAGTTGTTGTTGGTGTTGTTGTTGTTGCTGCTGTTGTCGGCGGAGGTCGAGCTTCTTCCGAGGGAGGGCGAACGATCCTTGTCGATAGAGGTCGAGCCCCTTCCAATCGAGGGCGAACGTTTCACGTCATTGTCGGCGTAGGTCGCGCTCCTTCTGAGCGGGGTCGGACGATTCGTTTCATTGTCGGTGGATGCGGCGGCTGCGGAGCCTCTCCTCACGAAGGGGCTTACACGTTCCCTATCGGCGGAGGTCGAGCTTCTTCCAAGCGAGGGCGAGCGATTCAGATTGTTGTCTGCGGCTGCCGAGCTTCTCCTTCCGAGAGAGGCCGATCGACCCAGGCTATTGTCGATGGAGGCCGAAATTCTCCTTCCGAGGGAGGTTGAGCGCTTGGCCTTGTTGTCGGAGGAGGCCGAGGCATCCTTGTCGGTGGGAGGAGAGACGAAGACGTTCTTCTCAGGGGAAATGTCCCTTTCGATGAAAACGGACACGTCTCGCTCAGCGAAGGCGTCCTTGTCGATAGAGACGTCTGTCTGCGTTGTCTGGACGCTCGCATACTCGTCTCGCGAGGGCTGAATGTCGGTCTGGGAGAAGAGAGGCTCTGAGACTTGGCTTTCCAGCATCGGCGGGGGCAGGGGCGGAGCTTCAGTCGATGGCGAAACGTCTTCCTTGACGGCGGTCTGCTGCTGCTGTCGTTGCTGATCTTGCTCCTCCTTTTGCTGCGGCTGCTGCTGGCGGTCTTGCTCTTGGTCTTGCTGCTGCTGCTGCTGCTGCTGTCCCTTATTGGCCTGATATTGTCTCAAGACGTCCATCAAGATGGACCTCTTGGCATCGGCAGAGTTAGGACGCGGGGCATCCTCGGCGGCGGTCTCGACCTCGAGGGTCTGCTTCGTCAAGACGGGCGCCGCCTCCTCGACCGCTGGCTGGCCCTGTCCGTGCTTCGCGAGAGACCCCTTCAGGACCTCGATCAGGATGGACCGCTTTTCGTGGTCGGTCGTTGGCGTGCCGGGCTTCGAGCCGCCCTCGACCGCTTCGACGTTCGGCGGCTGCGCCACCGCCGCGGTGACTGGCGACGGCGGTAGAGGGACAAAGGAGGCCTCGGATCGGGCAAACTCGTACGCTTTGTCGTCATGGCCGCGCTCTTCCTGTTCCAGCGCCTTGAGGATCTCGAGAGTACCAGGTTGCTTCGTCTCAGGAGCTCCTTGCTCAACCTGTGACAGGGTCGATTTGTCGTCGTCATGCCATGCCGTGGAGACAACAGAGCTGACGATGGATTCCAGAACAGGCGGGAAGCCCCAGAACCCGGAGCGGCTGCTGGAGGACGCGGGCCTCTTGGTCTCCTCTGACTTGCGCTCGTCTCTATTGGTTGCAGACGAAAGCCTCCTGAGCCTCTCCTGGGCACTCTCCTTGGGGGGCGTGCCGTTGGCAACAGCAACAACGTCGGTCGCACGGCCAGAAGCAGATTCATAGATATCCCTCTTCTTGTCGACGGTCGTCTCATCGGAAGTCTCTCGGACAGCTGAGTGCTCTTCTGCCAAGTGGCCACTTTCCTTCACAACATCTTCCTGTGACACTGCAGAGGCGGGTCTTGCGGAGTACGAAGGAATCAAAGACTTCCCGAACGACGCGAACCGGGATGCGAGAGAGCCAGCCTCGGGGAACGTGTCGAGCGACTCCAGCTCCGGGTGATCGTCTTGCGACGTCTGGAATTCGTGCGACCCCGTTTCCTGGTGATGGACTTGCGGCGTCTGGGATTCGATCGACTTCAGCTCCTCGTGGTTGACATGTGATGTCTGAGTTTCAAGCGACTCCAGCCCCTGGTGGTCCGGATGTGGCGCCTGGGATTTGCGCATCGGCTTGGACCTGGGCCCAAGGGAAATATCTTGCTGGTGCTGCTCATGCTTCTGCTGCTCATGCTTGGTCTCCCGCGCAATTGCAGGCGCCGCATCAGGAACAGCCTCCTTTGCCACCACAAGCGGCCTTGGCGCAGAAATTGGCTCATGATGCGCATCCGCCGACTTGCCCTTCTTCTTGACCCTCTGCCTGCTCTTCTTCCCATGCCCGTGCTCGTCCGCGTGGTGATGCTGCTCATGGGCCGCGACCTCCGCGTGCGCGTGCGCAGTGCCGCGCGCAACGTTGCGGGGATGGCGACGCTCCTGTCGAGAGAGGTGGTGGGGTTCGTGATGAGTCTCGCGATGATTCGCGGCTTCGCTTTCGGCGTCGGGCGCGATGTCGTCCTGGAAGTGGGCGAGCTGCTTCTGGGAGAGATGGTAGAGGACGTGAGCGTCCGCTCCCGCTGGTGCTTCCCTGTCGGCTGCCATGTTGTCCTGGAAATGAGAGAGCTGCTTCTGAGAGAGATGGTACAGCTCATGGGATTCAGCAGCCACCGCTTCGTGGGAGTCGGGAGCAGGAGGCTTGACTGCGGCTTCTTCTTGAGCAATGGCGAGATCTTGATGGTACGTCGTCTCCCGAGGACCGGTCGCCGTCGATTCGTACTCGATTGCAGTTGAGACTTCTTCTGCGACAGCCAGAGTCTCCCCGTGCCCGTCCTGGTGAGAGTCGTGGAGCTCAGCAATCGATTGAGGCTCTTCCCGGGGAGACTCGGGGACTTCAGCAGTGATTTCGTCCTGCTCCTGCTGGTGAGATCCGTAGTGCTCAGCAGCCACCTCGCGTTCCTCCTCGCGGAAATTGTCGTAGTGCTCAGCAGCCACTTCATGTTCCTCTCGGACATTGCCGTAGTGCTCAGCAGCACCTTCATGCCCGTCCTCGCGGAAATTTTCGTAGTGCTCAGCAACCACTTCGCGCTCCTCCCGGACAACAGCCTCAGCGACTTTCTCAACCACCTCATGCTCCTCCTGAATCGACGCGGGGAGCCTTCCATCCACCTCAGCAAAGTCGCGAGCATAAGCGCCATTCGTCTCCGTCAGATGATGGTCTCGATGAACATCAGCCACGACTCCAGCTTCGATATTCAATGTCGTCTGCTCCTCCTCCTCCTCCTGCTGGTGCTCCCGCTGCTCCTGATAATGCTGGTGGTGGTACTGCTGCTGTCGCTCCTCCTCCTCGACGGAACTCTCCTCAGCCGCCTCCTCCATAATAGGCGAGAGAATCGGCTTAGCAAGCATGGCTTCAACATCCGGCAGCGGATCGAACATCGTGTCTTCATACTCCGCAGCGGCTTCCTCCTCCTCAGGATCCTCCAAAATCACTTCCAGGTTCGGATACTCCATCATCTCGTCGTGGGGCCCTTCGTCATGGGTATCGATGGGCGAGCGATCGAAGTCGGCCTCCATCTCGCGCAGAGCTGCGAGCGAGTATTCGGAAACGAGGCCCGAGCTGGCCTCGGAAGCGGCGTCCTCGGCGGCCGCCTCTCGCGACTTGGGGCGCAGGAAGTCCGATGTCGACGCTGGAATGGAAATAGTTGTCTCTGTTTCGGCGGCCTCGCTGAAGTCGGTGAAGACCCGGGATTCTGCCCCGATCGTGGAATGGCTGGCCCTGAAGTCATGTATTGTCTGATGCTCGGTCTCTGCAATCGTCGCGGCATCGCTCGATCCGCCGTCATCGACGTCATCCGACGGTCTGAGCAACGCGTAACCCTTGCGAGAGACCTCTGCGCTGGAAACCTCGTGTAGAGTAGAAGGGCCTGTGACATGGCCATTCCGAGAGACTTCAGCGCTCGAGACCTCCTGCAGAGAAGATTGAGAGATCGAGATGTCCCGGACAGCCCCTACATCGATCGTGGCAGAGGCAGGCTTGGGCGTGCGCCCCTGAGACACTTCCTTCGCAATAGTCTCCTCAGGGATTGAGATAAAGGCAGACGAGACCTCCGACTCGGTGTAGGCGCTGTTCCGAGAACCTTCGCTTTGCTGGCTGACCTCTGGCTCCTTGGCCACTTGCTCGACCGTCTCAACGTGGGTGGACGACGTGTACCGCTCATCATGCTCCTTGCTCGTCGGATACCGAACCGCCAAATCATCCTCCATGATTGTCGAATATCTCACCGCCAAATCATCCTCCTTGCTTGTCGAATAGCGAACTGTCGAGTCATCTTCCTTACCAGTCGAGTACCGGACTGTTGAGTCATCCTCCAGCCTCCCTGAGTACCTCACTGCCAAATCGCCCTCCTCGCCAGTCGCATACCTGACCGCCAAATCATCCTCCTCTTTCTTGCTCATCGCCTCCCGAACAATCACATCCTCACGAGCAATCTCCTCCTCAACAACCTCCTCTTCAACAAACTCCTTCCGCTGTCGCTGCTGCCACTGCTTCTGCTCAAACACAGTCGAAGAAGAAGGCGCAGAAGAGAAAGACGACGACTCGCCAGCCTCAAGAGCCTCAAACCGTGCCTTCATAGCTGATACAGACCCACGCCGGACGCGCGACGCCTCTTCCTCTCCAACAACAACAACCTCCTCCTCCTCCACAACGCGGTCAGACGAGGAGATCCTGCGCGAAAGCTCAACCTCCTCCACCTCGAGGTCAGACGAGAAGATCTTCTGCGCAAGCTCAAGCTCCTCCACGACACCATCACGCGAAAATCTCCGCGCCGACTTCTCGAAATCGGCCTCCAGCTCTTCCGCAATACCATCGCGCGCAATCTTCCTCGCCACTTGATAATCTTCATCCTGCTCCTCGACCGCATCCGAAAAACGGTCCGACGAGTACGACAAGGTCTCCTCAACGCTATCCCGAGAAATCGTCTGGAACTCGCCTCGCGCCGACGATCCCATCGACAGCGGAGGACTCTGGTCTCGCATCTCAGCATCCTCCCGGGCCCTCGCCATTTCGCCTTCCGCCAAGGGTGCAGTGAGCACAACGGGTGCATGGGGAGGCTGGACCGCATAAGTCGACTCACTCGGCGCCGAGAGCTCCTCCGTTCGCAAAGAGCCGGACGAAAAGGGGGCCGAAGACGTTAGGCCGCTTTCTTGATCGATTACGAGGGCGGCGGCGGCGGCGGCGGCGGCGGCGGTAGATGCGGCAGCGGAGATTGTAGGCCCAGGCGCGAGTCGTGCTCGAGGCGTTACCACCCCGGACACATCCTCGTCTTGCTCCGTCATTCGGGTCGCCGTCTCCGATTTCGCATTTCCCAGGCGCAGGCTCAACTCCTTGAGAAACTGCAGCGAGTGCTGCCCCGCCTCCGCATGCTGAGCGGCCGACGCGACGGCCGACTCGGAGAAATCCGCAGACTTCCTTCGCACGACCCGCTCGACCTCATCGCTCTCGGCCACGCTGGGCGCCCGGCTGGGCTCCGAGCTCGGCGGCATGCGGATTTGCGCATCTCTACCCGGGCTGAGTCTCCCGCCGGCATCGTCTCGGCGTACCTGGTCGGGCAGCATTAGAGGCAGGCAGCCCTTGCCGGCGTCCCATGATGTCGGACGCGAGGGACGCTTCTCGGGGGTCTTGGGGGGCGATGCGGCCGAGGACTTGCGAGTGCCGGGGCTGCTAGAAGGGTTCGACGGTCTCGATCCGATGAGAAGCGCGATCGGGATAGCCGTGTTGCTCAGCGATTTCTTGTGGCCTCGCTTTGGCGTCTCGGGATTGCTCTTTCGTCGGTGGCGAGTGCGCTCTAGGATTCTGTCGCGCTCCTCGGGCGGCGTGTCCGGTCGGCTCGATGGCAGCGGGAGAAACAACCCCTCGACTTGGGGCGGGCTGCCAGGGTGGCTGGGGGGAAGAGGCAGGAGGTCGCCATACTGGGGATCGATGGCGGGGATGATGGCGCGCTCGATGATTTCAGGGTCGATGGCCGGGGTGGTAGCATGGGAAATGATTTCGGAATCGATGGCGGGGAGGATGGCTTGGTGAATGACTTGGGGATCGATCTCGCTCGGCTCCCGCTCCGGCGTCCGGACTGGCGATCGAGATCGGAATATAACTTCAGACTGCTCCTGTTCCGCGGAGACAACAACGGCGGCGTCAGATCGAGACGACGTCGACACGACTTCTTCGGCCACGGCGCTCGTCACGCCGGCACCCGCGCCAGAGATGCCGGCATCATCTAAAAAAGACTCTCCGTCCATCTGCCCGAGGAACCGGGACAGGATTCCTCCGCCATGCTTCTTCGTCCCGTGCGCCTCCCCCTTGTCGTCGTGGTGGTGGTGGTGGGAGGACGAGGCCCCCGATCGGTGTGACCCGTGCGACGACCCGTGCGATGACCCATGAACCGATCCCGACTTGTCATCGTGATGAGAATGATGATGATGGTGGTGATGGGACGAGTGAGAAGATCTGTGGGATGGCGAGTGTCCTCTCTCCGACCTGTCATCGTGATGGTGCGTTCGGTGTGAAGACAGATGCGTCGAATCCAGCCTGTCATCGTAATGATGGCTTCTGTGTGAAGACCCATGCGTCGACTCGTGCTTGTCATCGTGATGATGCGATCTGTGCGACCCATGCGACACATGTGAGGACGCCTCCGAGTGCGCGTCCGAATGGCCCGAATGCCTCCTGCTCCTCTTCTTTTTCCGCCTTCTCGATGTCGCGCTCGACTTGCCGTCCGAAAGATCATCCACGTCACTTGTCTCGGGGATGCCCAGTCGCTCGGTCTTCGAGAAGTCCGGCTTCGCAAGGGTGTAAGAGTCCTCGCGATGCCTGTGCAGGACTTCCTCTTCCGCGAGGGAGGTTTCAAGGTCCTCGCGATGCCTGTACACTTCTTCCTCCTCCGCAAGGGTGCGAGAGCCCCCACGACGCCTGTGCACTTCTTCAGATACAATTTTCGAGATCTCCTCCTCCAACTCTACCTCCTTGGCAATGGAGGTCATAGAGTCCTCGCGACGAGTGTACACGTCTTCCTCCTTGGCGATGGAGTCCTCGACACGAGCGTACACATCTTCCTCCTTCGCAATGAAGTCCTCGCGGCGAAAGTGCGCATCTTCCTCCTTCGCAACGGAGGCAATGGAGTCCTCGCGCCGCCTGTACACATCTGCCTCTTCCTCCTTCGCAACAGATGTCACAGAGTCCTCGCGACGCCTGTACACTTCCTCAGACACAACCCGGGACGAGACATCAACGGCCTCCACCGTCTCGCTCGGCTTCCTCGTCAGCCTCTCGAGCTTGGCCTTCCTCTCCTGCCGCTTCTGCCTGTCCATCTCCCTCCTTGTCCGGGACGACTCGCGCACCTCTGCGCCCTCGGTCGAATAGCTCGCCGTCTCAAATTCGCCAGCGGAGATCGGGGGGGAGCGCCTCTCTGTGGTGTACTGGTAGCTGGGGTCGGCGGCTTTCTCCGGGTTGTACTGGTAGTAGTCGGGGTCGGTGGCGGCGTGGTGGGCGGCTTTCTCTGGGGTGAAGTGGTAGCTCGGATCGATAGCATGATGTGCAGCTTCGGCATACGACATCGACGGATGCCAAGCGTCGCCCTGCGCCTCGTGCACATCCGCCGCAGTGGTTCGCTGGCGATACCTGAGATTCTTGATCACAATGTCGGGGTCGAAGCCGCTGTCCTGCAGGCCGGCGGCAACCGTGGCCACAAACTCTGGGTCCTCGGCCTCAAAGGCCCCGGGCATGCGATCAAAATTGGGACCGGCCGCCAGCTCCAGGCTGAAGGGCTTGGCTACTTCGGCGGCGGTCGAGAAGGACGCGGTGCTTTGACTGACGACTTCCACCTCCTTCTCCTTCGAGATCGACTGGGCCTGCGATTCCGACACGTCGAAACTCTCGCGAGGGGCCGGCGACGAGGAAGATCCCGACTCTCGAGCCTCCTCGGAGCCGGAGCGAGAAATGCTCTTCAGCAGCTTTCTCCTGGCGGCGACGGCGGCGGCAGCGGCGGCGATCCCGATTCTGCTCGCCTGCTCACCGGTCCTCGGCCTCGATTTCTCCGCGACCTTGGCGGCCTCAACGTTCTTCGCCTGGGCCTCCGACACATCACTGGCCTCGGAGTCCTCTTGTTTGAAGCTCTTCAGAATGCTAGAACCCCAGGAGACGGTCTTGGGGCCGTGTCCAAACAAAGTCTTCGGCAAGGGAGGCGGAGGAGGCGGAGGGGGCGGAGGGGGTGGCGCAGATGTCGTGACAGCTTCCGAGATGACTTCTCCGATCACGCGCGATTCCTCGATTTGCTCCGAAAGCCGCTCGCCCTGGTCCAGTCTGTAAGGCTTGGGCCGAGGAGGCGGTGGCGGCGAAGCGATCGTTTCTTGCTCGAGGACTTCTTCGATTGTCCGCGCTTGCCGAAGCTGTCCGTCGATCCGCTCGACCTGATCGCGATTCAACCTTGAAGGCTTCGGCGGCCGCGCAGGGGGCGGTGGGGAAGAGACCGGGGAGGTAACCGTCCGGGTGTCCGAAACCTCTTCGACCGTTCGGACGACGTTGATCTGCTCCTCGATTCGGTCTTGCTGAATCAGTCGCTGAGGCTTCGGCGGTGGCGGCGGCGGCGGCGATGTGACTTTCTTGGACAGCTCCCTGACAACATCTCGCTCAATCTCGGTGCGTTCTTCGAAAGAATCCTTCTGGGCCACCGGCGGCGGCGGCGACGGAGGGGAGACCGTCACGATGTTCACCTCCTGCACCTGGCGCACATCCTCCACGCGGCCCTTCAACGCCTCGATGACAAGCGGGGAGGGGCTGGCAATCGGTGTAGGCAGGATGAGGTTCAGGTAGGGGCGGTCCCGCTCGCAGGAGGGGTCTCGGGACTGGAGGGGAAAGCTGCCGAGTCTGTCTTGATCGCGGAGTCTGTGTATCTCGTGAGGGTAGACCGTGTTGTCGATGCGGACATCCGCGTCGGGCCCGTCGTAACGTCCCCTGTCGAGACGGTCTTCCTTGTCCTCTTCGACTCTTATCTCAATGTCGGCTTTCTCAACGTACTCGACCGTGGTGGTGACCTTGTCATCGACGCGGCTCGTCTCATCAACCGTGACGATCTCTTCGACGATCTCCTTGTTCTTGGACATAGCTGCTTCCGCGCCGATCCTGACCATCTCGTTGACCCGTTCCTGCACTTCGACGTCGACCACTCGTCTCCTCTCGACTTCCGAGGTTTCCCTCTCAAGGATCACAGTGTCTTCGACCTCCTCGATCACCTCATCCTCAACGCGCGTCGCGCCTTGAGACACATTGACAATCTCGAAGGACTCTTGAGTCGAGGGTGCTTCCCAAAACACGACAGAGGAATCTCGAGAGTCGGTGAGGGTGACTTGCCGTCCGACAGTGACGTCCTCCTCGATCGTGACAGTCTCACGAATGCGCTCGTCGGCCTCCTTCGTCACAAAATCTTGGCGGGAAACGACCTCTTCTACCTGCGTGGTGTCTCTCCAACCAGTCGCTTGCGACGTAGCCTGCTCTCTCCTTTGCTGCTCCTCGATCGCGGCAGACTTGTCGAAATAAGAAGCCTGTTCAGACAGAGCAGGGGCAGAATCATGGAAACCAGAGCCGCGTTGGCTCTCGCTGAGGGTGACGGTGGCCGAGCGATCGACCGACTTACCCTTTTCGGAAGAGGAAGAGACGACAGACGTGGAGGCAGACGACACGGCGGCCGCAGAGTGTCGAGAGTCATCCTGGAACGATTCCGTCTCACGCTCCATGCCCTTAGGCTCACGATGCATCTTGGCGATCCTCTTGGCCTCGGCTGCCCGCTCAATCTCAAAGGAGTCTCTGCGACTGAGGCGGAAGTCGGGTGAGGGCGACCTGACAGGGGTCGACCTAGTAGGGGGCGGGTCGTCAAAGTTGGGCACACGGTCGATGGTCACGACCTGGGGGGTGAGGGGTCGAGAGGCGGGAGCGGGAGCGGGAGTCAGGACGTCATGAGAAGTTCCACTCTTCTCCATCACGATGTTCGAGATGATGTTGGTGATGGTCGTGGTAATGGAGTCATTGATCGTGGTTGAGGTCTCGACATCGGCAGCCCGTCCCTCGTCCTTTCGGTCGATCTCCAGCTCCTCCCTCTCGATGACGACCGACGGCCGGGCACTCTGGAATTGCTGTTGCTGCGCTCCTTCCATCACCTCTGCGGACTCGATGACGGCAGCCTCCACTCGAGTAGAGACGGTGTCCGTCTTTCGATGCTCGGCGATGTCTGGAAGACTTGCTCGATGGCTCGCTTCCTGGGCCTGTTCTCGCATCTGATTTCGGAAGGTGTCGTGCGTCTCGGTCGTGGTGATGGACTCTGCCGTCTTCTCGGTCCTGTCGTACTCAACATCGGGAAGGCTAGCTCTATGACTTGCACCCCGAGCCTGTTCCCGCATCTGTGCGCGGAATACGTCGTGCGACTGGGACGATGCGACGACGTCCCTCATATGGACGGCCTTGTGGAGCTCAACGATTTCTGGAAGGGCGATGCGAGACTGGCCCACCAGCTGCGTCCGGAAAGCTTCGCGGCCGACGGTGTCAGTGGTCGTGGTCACGGTTCGGAACTCCTCGACGCCGTATCTCGAGTCGATGCTCGGGGATCGCGACATCTCGGCGATCGTGGACAGGCTGCCCCGGTGAATTCTCTGAGCGTTCTCCTGCCATTGCGCTTGGTAGGCATCGGCGGCCGCGGTCGTGGTGGCGAGCTTGAATCTTTCGAGTTCTTGTCTTTCCTCCTCGAGCCGCTGCTGTTGCTGCTGTCGCTGCCTCTCGTCTGGGCTCGGCGAAAGCAACGTCTCGGTGATGGTTGGAAGGCTTCCGCGATGCGCCCGCTCCTGCTCCTGAATATGGACCTCGATCGCGTCTTCGAAGGTCGTGGATCCCGTCGATACTGTCGAGCCTGCGGTCGTTGTGGTGGTAGTCATCGTCGTGGCGGCGGTCGTTGCGTTCGCAGCCCTCGGCTCCTCCAGTCGATGTCTCTCGCCGATGCTGGGAGATCTCGAAGACGGAAGGCTAGCTCTCCGGGCATGAAGCTGCGTGAGGGCTTGGACGTACGCCGATCTCCTCTCTTCGTCACGGCTCGTGTACTTGAGGCTGTCCCTGCGCTCCTCGGGCGCCAGCTCCATCCAGGTCCTCTCCCTCTTCGAGGGGCTATTCTCTCTCTGATACGCGGCTGACGCCAACGAGATCTCGGGCGGTAGTCGCTGGGGCGGGGAGAACGTGTGCGACAGCTGGGGGCTCTGGCGTGCCGAGTCCACTCGCGGAGACGAGGGCGACTGGCTTGGCATTCTCTGGGGGCTCTGTCGCGAGAAGGTGGCGCGTCGGGTGGGCGACTCCCGGCTGGAGAAGCGGTGGGGGCTCTGCCGCGAGAGGTCGGGCCGCGAGGGGCCCGGGCTCGGGATCTGAGGGCTCTGGCGTTGGATGTCGGGTCGTTGGGAGGGGGACTGGCGGTTGGAGAATCTATGGGGGCTCTGGCGCTTGTGGTACGAGTCGTCGGTGTACTTGGAGTAGTAGGCCACCTTCGGGGACGGCCCTGGGCGTTCGCGCTCCCGCTCGACGGCGACCTCGGGGTCGGACGACTCCTTCTCCCACTGCTCCAAGTACTCCTGGTTGTCGTGGCGGTTCATCTTGTAGACGTCGCGGAAGTCACGAGGGTCTACGTAGCTGTCCCTGTGCTGAAGCGGAGGATGCTCAGGATGGCCGGAAAAGTCCGGGGCGGTGAGAACAGGAGTGGCGCCTGTGAAGGGAGAGGGCGTGGAGGCGTTGGATGTGGGGAGCTTGCCAACATCTTCGGACTGGCGACGGCACTCCTCGGAGCCGCGCCTCTCGAGGCTCTCGAGCGTCTCGGTGCGGTATACGACCTGGGACACGGCGGGCTTGGGGACGGGCTGCTGGAGGGGGATGGGAGAGCTTGAGAGAGGCTGAGGCTGGGAAGACTCGAAGCGCGAGTCGAAGCGAGAGACTTCCGTGCGGGAGGAATCAAAGCGCGAATCGTAGCGAGAGGATTCTTCCGGGCGAGAGGAGGATACCTCACGGGGGACAGAGCGTTCCGCGCGGGAGGACGACTCGAGGGACTCGAGCCGAGAAGAGTCGAACCGGGAGATTTCGCCGTGAGCGGGCTGGAGGGGCACGGGCTCGGGGCGGGACTCGACGCGAGGCAGGGAAGGCTCGTTCCTGAAGGAATCGACATAGCGAGAGTCTGAGCGGGCCGAGGATTCCGATCGGTAGGATTCCTTTCGGACGAGATCCACGCGGGAGCGTTCCACTTGGGAAGTCTCGGTGTGAGAATGGGCACAGCGGCATTCCTGGCGAGGCAGGGGCTCATTGGTGGAAGAAGCGAGACGCTGGCGCTCACCTGCGGACAACTCGACTCGGGTGTCACGGCACGAGGTCTCGTCGCGGTCGGCATCCAGAAAGATAGACCCGGAACGATTCACGTCGACCATACGCGAGATCTCGGTGCGAGAGGAGTCCATGCGCTCGGAGCCGGGGCGAGTCGACTCCCGCAGGACCTCGGTTCGGTAGCGGGAAGAATCCATGCGATCGCGGCGGGGTCCCATGCGCGAGTTCGAGACGGCGGTGGACGCATCGGCGTCAAAGACGTTGGGGTCTGACGTCGAGATGGGGTACCTTCTCCTCATGGTGATTTCCTCCCTGATGACCTCGTCCGTGGCGCCCTGCATGCGCTCGCGCTCGTGCTCGTGCTCGTGCTCGTGCTCGTGCTCGTGCTCATGTTCGTGTTCGTGTTCGAAGCCACAGGGGGTGTTGGCGTGGCCCCTGAGCGAGTTCACGGGACCAAACAGCTTGGGGTCGACGACGGAGCTCTTGCGCGAATGCTGGCTGCTGCTATTGCTGCCGCCGCCGCCGCCGCCAAAGAACCTGCTGAAGAATGAGGTAGAAGAGGTAGTAGTTTGGGCCTCGTTGGTCTCGACCGTGGTGGTCATCATGGAGGTGTCCAGATTCGTGGCTAACGTGGTCGTCTTGGCGGTCTTCAAGGCGGCGGCGGCAGCGGCGGCAGCAGCAACAGCGGTCGCAGCGTGGCTGCTCGACCTGTGGGAGGGCGAGGAGCTGCGGTCGGGGTAGGCGAGGCCGGAGTAATTATCGTCGCTGGAGGAGGAGAAGGTGTCGCTGCTGTCGAAGGAGTCGTCGTCGGAGGCGGATTCCCAGCCGTCGTCGTCGGCGCGTCTGTGGATGCGCGTGGAGGACTCGGTGGTGATGTCGACGGTGCGGGAGGAGTCCTGGTTGTAGGGGTGGCTAGGGTGCTTGCACCTGCCAGACCTGGCGGTCCTCTTGCGGCGGGAGGATTTGCTGCCGCGGCGCTGGAAGCGCAGGTCCTCGGCGGAGAGCTTGGCCATGCCGGTGATGCGCTGGCCGAGGGCCAAAATCTCGTCGTCGGTGGCGTTGGCGGCAGCCTCGGCGTGTGTGCGGGCACCCCTGGTGGACCTGGCGGTGCTGGTGGCCTTGCCGGTCTTGCGTGAGGACTGGCTGCCCCTGCGGTGGCCATCGCCGCCGCTGCTGGAGCCGGAGGCGGAGCCGGAGGCGGTGAATTGGGAGTCCTCTGCGCGGAAGGAGTAGCTGCGAGACTTTGGCTTTCTGAGGAAGCCTGTGCCGTAGGCCATGTCGGCGTCGATGGAGGAGGAGGAGGAGTTGCCACCCAGGAGGCCGACGCGGCGCCGTCTGCGGCTGCTCCCGGCGCTACGGCGACGGCGCCTGACGCGCTCGGACGGCGCGCGGATGAAGGTCCTGAGGAAACCGCCGAACCTGTCGGTCGGGTACTTTCGAGAGATGTCGAGGTAGGAGGAGGAGGAGGAGTTCGTGGTCGACGAGAGAGAGTCGGAGGATGCCCTCTGGCGGGTGTCGGGGGGGGCGGACCTCTGCTGGTCATTGTATCGCTCTGGGGAGTGGGATCGCGGCATGTTGGGATCGGGTTGGAAGTAAGGCTTCTTCTGATATTGTTGTTGTTGTTGTTGTTGCTGGTGCTGTTGCCGGTGCAGCTCCCGGTCTCGCACGTCTTCCTGCCGCTGCTGCTGTTGCTGCTGCTGCTGGTGCTGGTGCTGCTGGTGCTGGTGCTGGTGCTGCTGGTGCTGCTGCTGCTGCCTCTGCGATGGAGGCTGGCTGTCTCGTTGCTGTTGCTGCCTCTGCTTCATGTTCGAACGTCGGTCATGGATATCGTAAATGTCATCAGTGTGGTCGTCGTCATCGTCGTCATCATGCCAATCCAGCTCATGATCGTCGTCGTCGTTGTTGTTGTTGTTGTTGTTGTTGTTGTTGTTGTTGTACCCCTTGGTATTGATGTTGATGGTAGTATTCTGCAAGGGGATGGAGTGACGGTCGGTGTCAAGCTGGTCGCTGGGGGATGCCCTCAGGATGGAGCCTCCTTGCGCCTCGAGCGGGAGGTCCTCGCGCGATTGCTGACGTCGCTCGCGCCTCCGTCTCCGCGAACCCTCAGGGCTCCGATGGCGAGCGCTCCGCATGTCTGGGAATCAAGAAAGAAGAAGAAACGGAGGGGGGGAATCGGGGAAGGGGGAGGAATCGAAATAAAAAGAAAATAAATGCATCAAGATGGGTGTAATATGTACGAGTATACCGTAAATCGACAAGCAATTCAAAAAAAAAAAAAAAAAAAAAAAACGGGACAAGGCGGAGAGGCCGTCTCGGTTGCCTGCGGGGGGAGCTGATGGAGGAGAGAAGGGGGGGGGGGGGGGGGCGCAAAGCAAAGAGGAAGAGAGGAAGAGAGGAAGAGAGGGGAGAGGGGAGAGGGAAGAGGAGAGAGGAGAGGGAGAGAAGCGAGAAGCGAGAAGGACGAAAAGGGACTATGCAGGATGACTGATGGAAGAAGGGAAGAAGAAGGGAAGAGGAAGAGGGAGAGGAAGAGGGGAAGAGGAGGAAGAGGAGGAAGAGGAAGAGGAAGAGGAAGAGGAAGAGGGAACACGATCACGCTGATTGCACGGGGGAAGTCAAAAAATGGATTTCTTGCGAATCATCCCAAGGAAATCATACTCGTACTCGTACCAGGACGAGAATCGAAAAGATACATCCCGATACTGCAGGGAAGCAGAGGAAAGCGCCCGCCCTCGCGCCTGCCAGCTGCTGTTGGCAGCCCCTGGGCAGCGACTCCCTGGATTCGTCGTGGGGTCAGATCGGGTAGGCGCGACGGGGCTCCTGCCTCCGCCTGCCGTCCACTTCAGCAGGAGCGACCACGCATACCACCAGCACCACCATCGTCCAGTGCTCGTACATACATGTAGTAGTACTCCGTAGTACGGTCCCTGATCGTCCTCCCAGGTGCCTGCTACCTCGTCGCCGGCACGTCTCCCCGTCGACAGCAGGTCCACGATACCTGGACCCCGTGCGTCTCGACGTCCCCCCTGAGCTCGTCCTCGGGGCAGGAGCGACGTGCTCGGGCTAGCGCGGCCTGGCGCCGTGTGGCTGGTCGCCGGCCAATCGCGCGCGCCGCTCGTTCAGCTGGGAAGGAAGCTCTGACAGCGTCACCACCTTTGTCCACTGCCTCTCGAGTGCGTCTCGAGCTGGGGATCCATCCTGCATACGATGTCCTCAGCGCGTGTGTCCAGGTATCTTTTTCTGCAGCGTCGTAGTAGTACCTGGTAGTACTCGTACGAGGACATATAAAGGTACCTGTAGGTACTCCGTACTAGGTACAGAATACATGTCTGTACGACACTTCCTCCCTGCCCTGCAGCATCACGGGAGACGCATCTTCCCTCACGGCCAGTCTTCGAAGCCCCGCGATGCCAGCCCGTCTGACAGCGACGAGTACTCGTACTGGTACGGAGTACGGAGTACGAGTCCCAGGAAGGGCCCTCGGCGTCATCCCCGGAATGCGAGAGGCTGGAGGCTCGGGCGGGTCATCCGCCTCGCGCAGACTAGCCCTTCCCGGCAAGCTGCTGACGGGCAGTCCAACGAGGCCCGGCGTTGACGATACGGCACATGGTGGATCTGTGCTCATCTGTGCGACTGCTCCGTGGATCCGTGCCATCCTCGGGTGAGGACGGGGCATGCCTGCTCATCGAGGGGATGCTGGGACGCCACGCACTCGTCTGGATTCCAAGTCGGACCAAAGGGCAGACTCGTGCGAGTCCATATACGAGTACAAGTACGGAGTATGAGCGCCTCGTCCTGGAACGGCGATCAACGCCCAGACAGAGATCCAGGACCATCTCATTCATACCTACTCCGTACTCCGTACAGTCCGACCCCTGAATGATTGTCATTTTTGTGGGCCTTAGAGACCTCGGGGCAGACCTATGACACGGCGTCCCGCACTACCAAATTGATTATCTAAGCGGCTGCAGAGCTGTTATCGAGATACGGCGTAGACCCGCAAACTGTAGGCATGTAATTGGCTAAGGACCCCTGCGAATACCTGCACGAAAGCGGAGCACTTACAAACATTCAGGGGTCGGACTGTACTCATACCAGTATAGTCTTGGTCGCACCGCAGACCCCAGACCGAGCTATCGTCCCCTGCGCTTGACCGCCCCCTCGGAGTGGCTCCCGCCGTGCCAGCTGGCATCGTCGGCCTCGTCATCCCGCCAGCCCTGGGAGCCCGACGACCTCGGCTCCAGCCACGGATATACGAGAACGGACTGACTGATCTGTACTCCGTACTCTGTACGAGTACTGAGTACTCCGTACTCGTACGAAACTTCGTGGACGACCATCGTTCCGGAGCAGCATCCATGGCCAGAACGAGAACATGATCCAAACATGAATCCAGTCATCTGAACCGCGGGGACAGGCGTCTAGGGTAGATCCAGAAGAAGCTGGACTTTGGCGTCCCGTTGCACGGAACATCATCCATGATGTTGAAAGGTACCTACTCCGTACAGTACTCCGTACATGTGCTCCGTACATGAGATGTAGGTACCTTCTATCCATACCTACTCTCCGTAGATGTTCTTCTACAGGGTACGGAGTACTCCGTACAGGCGCCGTCATTCACACTGTACTCGTACTCGTACGACTTCCCCTGACCGAGCGCCGTAACACTCTGCACCCCGCCTTGCCATCCACACGAACAATGGCAAGCCTGCAATCCAATGCCATGAGCATGTCGAGATGGGAGCACTCACCAGCCAAGCACGTCTGCCGGTCAATTTATGGGAGATTCTCTGCCCCTTTTCGTGCACATCTACGGAGTATATACCCCATACGAGTACGGAGTACGGAGTACAGTGCGCCCTTTATTCGTCACCGTGTGCTTAGTCATCAATCCTCAACACCAAGAATCCATCACGTCCGAGCAAATTCCCCCCCATCGCCAACCTCATCCGAACATCATCCCCCCCAGTTGTGTATCAGAGACGGGTAGT
>NIGD01000009.1:2439163-2453540 GCA_003055185.1 Escovopsis sp. TC
ACGGCTGGTGTTGTTGTTGCTGCTGCTGGTACGGCTGTTGTTGCTGTTGCTGTTGCGGGTATGGCTGGTGTTGCTGTTGCTGCGGCGGGTACGGCTGGTGTTGCTGTTGCTGTTGCGGGTATGGCTGGTGTTGCTGGTATGGCTGGTTTGGGTGGTATGGGTGATTTTGCTGACGCTGTTGGTGTTGCCGGTATTCTTCTTCTTGTTGTTGTCGTTGTTGTTCAAGAAACTGTCGACGTTGCTGGTGCAAGGCGGAGAATCGGTCTTGGTCGCGCTGCTCCCCAGCCTGTCGTCCTTGGAATTGGAGTCCCCATGAAGCTAGGCTGGAGAGGTTGCCTCTAGACTCGGGTTGGTCAGTGGAGGATGTTCCCGAAACGTCCTGCATCTCGTGATCCATTGGGTGTGAATCCATCTAGAGCGGCGCCCAGAGCGTCGCTGGGCTTCCTAAAGCCCGAGAGGACACGAGAGCAGGAGGCGTCCAGGCTTCGGGGGTGGGCAAGGCGCCAGAAGCTTTTGACTTCTGGGCCTTGGGGACCAGCGCAGGGGCCAGCAGATGCAATCACCCGTGCTTGTAGCAAACGTCGAGGCCGAGCTGCAGAGGGCGAATCGTTGGCCGACAGGTTGTGTGATGGGCAGGCTGATCGACTGGCGACCAGTCTGGCAGTCTAGCAGTCTGACAGTCTGGCAGTCTGACAGTCTGGCAGTCTGACAGTTGGCTGGAGGGAAGGCGGATCGGGGATGTTGAAGAAGACAAGATGAAATCGTCCAAGGGAGAGGCGCCGCGGACTTGGCTGGAGAGACTGGAACGTGATGGTCGTGGGAGTCGATAGCCAGAGACTGCCGAATGATCTCATAGATTGGTCCCTCTCAGGCCGGGAGGAGGGAGCTTGGCTTCCCGAAGCCGTCGAGACTGCGGACTAATGGGCAGCGCGGTGGACGTCGGGGACCCGGAGGGTCAACAGGGGCGGGGGGACTTTGGATCTCGACGCCGTGGGTCGATGATGTAACTGCCTACTACCAAGTAGTAGCTACTAGTAGTAGTACCGCCGGCGACACTACTATGGTAGAGTATCGGATGTCATTCGCGCTTGTGAACTTGGCTTGAGTGCGCGGAATTCGTCTTTTCGAGTAGTCGGTCAGCCCAAGAGGAAGATGAACAGAGGGTAGTAGTCGGATTACTCCGTGGTACTCGTACGTGACGAGCTCTGGTTGCGAGAGCGTCTTCGTCGTCAGGTCAGCGTATGAAAAGCTGGCGAGAGACACATAGAGAGAAAGAATGCGTGCACGGGGTTGAAAAATCTCGTGGGGATCAGAGACGGAGATAGGTATATAAGGACGGCATCCCACATCAACAAGCCGGGAGAGTCGTGGCGAAGCTATGAGAAGGGAATCGGGTCGAGGATGACTTGGGAGTAGTGAGATGGATGTAAAGAAGGCTAGGAGAAAGAGGAGGAGGAGGAGGAGGAAAGTGAGGAAGGTAGAAAGAAAGAGGAGAAGGAGAAGACGAGGTAAAACAGAAGGGAAGGAAGAAAAAAAAACAAAGAAAAAAAAAAAAGGGAAAAGAAGAAGAAAAAGACAAAGGAAGGCAAGACAAAAGCGGCGGAGAAGGACATTGATGCGTTGGGAGATCTGGACCTACCTCGAGTCTGCTGCTAGCCCATACAGACATGCGCCTGTCTCTGCTGCTGCTTGCTGCTGCTGCTGCAACCTAGTACTCGTACTCGTGCCTTGTTGACATCAGGTGTTTGGCATGGATCAATGCGTGGAGGTTCGGTTAAGGCAGTAGGACCTCCTGGTGCGGAGAAGGGAGCACTTGACCAGTCGCTTTATACGGATGGCGCAGGACACGAAGCAGCAGCAGCAGCCCTGGTGGCGGAGATGGATGCGAGCCGACAAAACGAGAGGTTGATGTTGCCGACGACGGCCAGAGGCTCCAGATGCTGGAATTCCGGTCCTCACCGTGATCCGAAAGAATGGCTTGCGGCGCCTCCGGTGAAGAGGACGACCTACCTATACCCCGTATCTTACCTAGGAGTACGGAGTACTACTACCACGAAGTAATAGAGGTAGCACTACTCCGTACTCCGTACGGAGTAGATAGTCCTCCGTATGCACGGGGTATACTCGATAGAGCACTCCGACCCGTACCAAAAGAGTGGCAATGGATGTACTCCGTATGTACGGGTATTCCGCAGGAGGCACGCCGTGCTCGGTGCCGTGCGGCAGAGGTGGGGAGTCAATGGCGCGGCGGTGGTTGATTGACTAGCTCGTGGGAGCAGTGGTCCTTAGCTCGAAGCTGGCCTCGGGCCCCCAAGGGCCGAGGAGAGGAGTGGTGGGAGACTGGATCCGAGGATGGGTGGATGGATGGATGGATGGCACGGAGGAAAAAAGTCGGCCGTTGGCGCTGGTGCGGAAGACTGGCATGGATTGGATGCGAGCGAAGGGGCGTCCTCGATGCGATGGGAAAAGGGCATGTCGCTGGCAATCCGTACCCTATCCGTTTGAAGTGCTACCAGCAGTGTCCACTGGTGGGAGCACTCCATCCGCACTTTTCCGTTCGATTTGAGGGCCGAGCGCGGGATGCTGTCACTGCACATCAGCTCGAGCGAGTCCTGTACTCGTACGGAGTACTCCGTAGTAGATGAGTACTCCTAGGTATCTAGACTTGACTCACCTGGATCCGCGTTCGTGCTGCCTCCTCGCGAGCCGAGCATGGTTCAGCTCTATGGAGTACGGAATAGTACTTCTCCATGTGTAGGCATCGAGCTTCATCCGGCCGAAGCAATAGTGTCTGAGCCAGATGCCTCTGTCGGCGATGGAGCCCAGCCATGGAGGGAACCTTGGCGGGCGATGCGGGCCATGAATCACAGCCAACAGGCCGAAGCGGTCCCATTGCAGCCTCGTGTCGCACGCGCCCCCGCCCCCTCCTCCCTACCTCGACTGATCTGACCCGGCCTGACCTTGTGAATCGTGCTCTGTACCGCTGAAAGATCACGGAGTAGTACGGAGTACTCCGTACGGAGTACGGGATACTCCATACTTCATTTCACCCTGTCGCATGTATTCGACGGATTCCGTTCTCACGGGTGGAGTACTCCGTACTATCGGCAGGGTCGAGACGAGCAGCGGCCGCGGGCGGGCGGGACCCGATCCAGCGTCACTTCTGGGTGCCCGTGATCATGCGTCTCTTGGGAGGTGGTCATAGGTGCTGGAGCTGGTGCTGCTGATGCCGCCGGTGCTGGTGCCGATGCCGATGCTGGTGCCGGCGCGGGCGTACGACGCCGTGCTCGTGCCGTATCCGTGCCTTGAGAATGGATGCTTGTCCTGTTACGGAGAATGCACGCCGCGCCGTTCGGTGGATGGAGGGCGCCGGAAACGACTATCCTCGCTGTTTGGGCCGGTCGGAAGAGGGATGGACGGGAGTGGGAGCATGAGCACGAGCCCGAGCACGAGCCCGAGCCCGAGCACGAGCACGAGCACGAGCGGTCGCCCAACACTGGGCCAACAAGCCATCCCATTCTCATGGGGCTGGCTGACTGACTGGACCGGGCTGGCTGGGCAGACGTTCCGTGGGGGGAATTTCCCCGGGCGACTCGTACGTGGAAGAATGGATCTCCGCATCTACCTTGTCCGCACGGAGTATTCCCTGCATGGATAGCAGTGAGTAATGAGCCGTGAAGATGATGGGACGAGAATTCATGGATTGATGGATGGACGGGTAGGGACAGTATGTACGGAGTAGATGGAAGGGGGGGGGGGATGAATGGATGGATGGATGGATGAATGGGCCAGCAGCAGAAATCACCTCACACGATGCCGTGCAGAGCATTGCGTCCTCTCCATGCCCCTCTCCTCACTCCATCGTCACCATGCTCGCCCGCCCTCGAGGCAAAAGATCTGCCGCCGCTGCTCCTCTTGCTGCTGCTTCCGATGCTCATGCTGCATGCTCCAGAATGCCGGTCGCGCGCCCGAGACATGGGGTCCAGGGTCGAGATGTACTGATACGTGACGCACTCCGCACAGGGCCATGGGAGATTGCGTCAGTCCCGCACGCAAGTAGAGGGCAGAGAAAATGAGGCTGTCACGGAGACGATCTTGAACAAAAGATGGATGATTTTTGTCTTTTCCTCTCCCTTTTTTGTGCGCTTTTGGGGGCTTGGTTTGGCCCTCCCGGTTTCAGAAGCTTCCGAGAGTCGCGACTCGCACCTTCCCGAGTCCGAGCCCGCGCCGCGCCTTCCCCGCCAAAGGAGAATGCCCGACTGGAAGGAGCTCAGGCCAGCACGGAAGGAGCTCCCAACGACTGACCAAGTGCGAACTCCGATGTACATGTACCACCTGTGCCGATCCACGGCGAGCTGCAGCTAGAGCTGGAGAGCTCCCCGGGCCCTTCTCAGTGGTCCCACGGCGTGCTCGCCGCCCGAGAGGTTGCTGAATCCCACCCCCAGTTGCTCACGCGAGCGAGGAGGCCCAGTGCGAGTACGAAGACGAGGACGAGGACGAGGACGAGGACGAGTACAGTACTCCGTACATGTAACGAGCAAGGGCCTGGGTGCTGGCTCAAGGTGAGGCACGTTGTCGTCATCGGGCTCGTCCGGGCTCTGGGGTCATGATGGATGGACCCTTGGCTCTATGCATGGATGAATGGGAATGGATACTACTACTAGGTAGTACAGACTGGCCGGGGCCCAGCAACGCACGGCCAGCGTGGATTTGTCGGAGGCTTCCTCTCGTATGTAGAGCATTTTGCCTCCTCGGCTCAACAGCGGCCTCGAGATCGACCCCGGCTCCTCCATCGACCGCAGGGCCCAGGTCGTGAGGGGCAGACTACGTGATCTGGGCTCCGTGTGATCCAGCACAAGAGAGAGAGGGGTGGGAGGGTTCGTCATCGGATGCCCGACTTGCCTCGCTCTCTCTGGCGTCTTGGGGGGGAGCCCAAGAGACACTCGACCGTACGGAGTACGCGTACGGAGTACGGGGTATAGATGTGTGATGGATCATGCGGCAAATGCGGGTTGGGTGTCAAGAGAGTCGAGCCCACTCCAGGCTCAATCAAGATCAGAGACATTGGAAGAGAGGAAAAGAGACGAGAGGCGAAGGCCCAGTAGATACATGTAGTACGACCGTGGATGGCCGCCCGATGATGAGTTCAATTTGGGGAGGGAGCACTTTGACCGCATTCTCCGAGGAGCCGGTCACAGGCAGGGCTGAGGATGGCCGCCCGGAAGAATGGGAGACCCTGTGTACATGTACTACGGCGTCGAGCATTAGGTACATACTCCGTACTCCGTACTTTCTGTGAGGACCTCTCCTCCTCTTGAGCTAGTGGTCATTCTAAGCATGCATCGTCATCGTCATCGTCATCGTCATCATCATCATCACCATCATCATCACCATCATCATCATCATCATCATCATCATCACAAGGAGTCGTCCACATATACCATTGCTGGAAGCTTCAAAAAATCCAAGATCCAATGCTGCCGACGTGGACTCATGCACGGCTTCAAGTTCCAGCTCCCGATCATCCGACCTACCCTGTACTCCTCCAGGCCGTCCGTGGCCCCTGCTCCGGACTGGACCTTCCCCGCCATCATGGACAGGGCCCTGGATAGATGTTCACTGTGCGCGCACCCACTGCGGGGTACTGGGATCTCCACTTCCCGCAACGCAACCCCACTCAGCCGCAGCTCGGACGACCTTTTTTTTTTTTGGTCTGTCGACATGAAAGACTCGGAGCTCGAGCTCGCCCCGTTCGCCATCTGCCTCTTTGCAAATGCAACACGTCGAGCCCCTGGTACATAACCGATCTAAGTCAACAACGCACCGCCAACCGATAGCATCACGATTGGCGTCCCGAGACCGAGCAACATTGATCAATGCAATCTTGAAGACATCCATTGGCACTGTGAAGGGACGATACTCTCATACCCTGGAAGTCGCGATGAACGCACCGTCTTCGTTCTTGTGCGGCTCCTTCTCTTTCAACTGTCTGCTCTTGCCTCGAAAGACTGCTCGCGCCTTCCTCGGTACTGGCAGCATTGGGCCTCGCTTGCCGTTTCTTCCCATTTGCGCCTTCGGGAAGGGAAGGAGGGGAGGAAGGCAGAAAGAGGGGGAAAGAGGTTTCTAGGAGGCCCCCCCTCCTTCATTTTTCTCGTCTTTCCTCCTCTCTCGTCCTCATTTTCTTTTCTTTCCCCTATTTCTTCTTTTCCTCTTTTCCTCTCGACCATCTCTCTCTCTCTCTCTCTCTCTCTCTCTCTCTCCCATTTCCTTCTTCTTTCCCCTCTTCTTTTCCACTACGACAAACAATCCCCCCCCCCCCCCCTATGTTTCAATTCTGCCCGGTCTCTCCCCTTGATCCTTCTTTCACCTTCATCCTCCTCACTCAACAGCATGGACTCCTCGCATTGCACGCCTCGCACGGCCTCTTTCGACGCCCTTGGCCGACACTCGGCATCTCGCATCCTCCCAGTCGACCCGTCATCCCCATGGGATGATCACCACACGCTTGCGGTCGCAATGGACACCCAAGGCGCGGCATCGACATTCGTGACGCGCTCGCTAAGCCTCTCCCTTTCTGGCCAACAAGGCTGGCATAGAGTACGGAGTACTCCGTACAGAGAGCAGCAACTCGCCAAGCTGGTGCCAGGCGCGGAGCACCGCCCGACCACCACTTGACGGGAGGCGCTGAGGCCGGCAACACGGCTGCCATTGGCATGTTGCAGGCCAGCAGCCAGGAACCCTCGGTCAGACGCAACATGCGGCAAGGCACGGCACGGCGTGAACGGAATACTCTGTTTCCCAGCATTTGGCCTGGGGACAGCGGAAAGGGTGGCCAGACTTCATCGTCACCAAAGGCTGCCAAACGCGGCGACGAGGCGCATTGCCTGCGCGCGCGCACAAACACACTTGCACGCGCACGCTCAAATCGCATCCCCAGTGGCACCCTCGCCTCGCCGGCCTGCCAGTGGGTACGCAGTTCCCGCGGCAAAATCATACGCCTCATACTCGGGCACATGGTACGGTAGAATCCTCACATGACCAAAGGGTCTTTGCATACTCGTACGAGTACGAGAGGTACGAGCACGGAGTATGCCCAGCCCCCCGCCAGCTCATCGAAAGGCCTCGGGTCCACTTCATCCATCGAGCTCCCCCAGGGCAACCGTGCCTCATGACGGAACACGCACAGCACACCCAGTCCAGCCTCCACGAGGACGAGCAACGAAGCTTCTCCGCGAAGCCGCGTCCGCTTCGGCAAAAGACCATCCAGCCCCCGCGGCAAGCAGGAACGCCACGCCCTCCCAACTCGTCTCTCACCCGGAATACCACCTTTGCTGCTCCGCGCATCATCAATGCGCTCATTCGTCGTTGTCGCCAGAACCAAGAATGAGGCAAGCAAGCTGGCGTCACGAACAGAAACCGAGATCACGACGAACAACACATCTAGAAATAGATGAAAACGAGGCGCGCCCTTCACCCCAAGGCCACCAGCGCATCCATTCTTCGCAACGCCAATTGACGAATCACTCTCATCGCCGACCACCACGGCAGCACAGGCTCCGATCAGGTCACGTCCACCGACCCGCAGGACGCGCACGACCGCCTGACGACTCGTCGACCAACGGAGACGGGGCGTTTGTATGGGACGCATGCCGTGGTGCGCTCCATATGTACCTGTACGAGCACTCCGCAAACGTTCTCGGCTCGTTTGGGCCCGATCCATCGCCAGGCAATTGGTCGCCTGCCCATTCGCTCTCACGCGCCGCATCGCAGCGCATCACATTGCGTTTTGCACCTGGAACTCTCTTGTTGGGGCTTGCGGTCTCCTCTCATAAATATCGTGCGTTATCATCCCCATTCTCATGTCGCCATCCGCCCAACTCTGACCTGTCACTCGGCTGGCCGCCTCCCACGGCGGCCTCTGCCGGTTTCGCTCCCGACCCAGTACGGAAGCTTTCGCGCCCGTCTTTCAGAAAGAATGTGGGGCAGAGTCGCTGCTCGCCAGGGATTTTCGCTTGCCATGCAAGGGTCTGGCGGACGAGGCGAAGATGACAGAAAAGAGGGCACTTCGACCCCGGCCGCCCATACCATGAGAGAGAGCCGCATCAAAAGAGGAAGCTTGAAGATCACTTTGGTATGCAAGGAGAACCCGAACGAGACATAGATGACATCGCAGGTCTTGTGGGATGCACCGCGCTCAGGATTAGCCCGGTGCGATCTTGGAGTCCTCAGCTGCGCAGGGATTCGAGCCGACGCAACTCCAAAACTCTGGCAGATCCCTCCGGTGCCATCCGTCATCCCCATTCCTCGGGTCCTGATGACCTTGCCAACAAAATTCTGCAGAGCAACACCTCACACTTCCAGCACCAGGCACATCTTACTAGCACGAACAGTAGCTCCAAGTCGCCAAGTCGCCGTCGCCGTCCCCAGGATGCGGCACTTTCGGCGAGCGCGAAGCACCGTCCCGAAGCTTCCTCCTCCCATTTCCTCCCGAATAAGGAGACGACAAAAGGCCCGAGCCTCTTCGGACGCGACAGCCATCGGGCTACACCCAGCACGAGGCGACGCCGACTTGCGACCTAACCAGTTTCCAAGCGTCATCCCATTCCGAACCCTGCGTTTCCTTGGATGCATCTTCGGCGCGCCACGTTGACAAGTTCGTTCTTGGTTTTTTTGACGGCTTGCGGCCGAACCATCCTGAAGCCATCTAGATCCCACGTGAGAGTTTCCTCCTCCGCCAGCACCGTATCGCGCCGCACCAGGGCGTTCCAGTCACCTTTCCGCCAGCCGAGATCCATCCTCGTCTAGATCGTCGATCGACTCATTCGGAGTGCACTAGACTTCTGTGCGCTTCTGAGACGTGTAATAGTAAGTCGCCGATTATACCCCTGAGTGATCGAGTTGCCCTCGTCGTCGGAGTGTGCAGCAGATCGGCAATGATACTCTTCAAAGCGTCCTCAACAGCCGCCGTCGTGCCTACTGCTGTGTGTGGCAGGTCGCAAATTGGATGCTTCGGAGGGGATTCAAGGGTGATGGCCTCCATCACAATGCGCATTTTTTGATCACTTACTGCGGACCGTGTATGTGATATCGTTGAGAAAACGTCAAACACTTTACCTTGTTCCCCACGTGTATATCAGACAGGGTCCTTCTTGGAAGGTATCTATGACATTAACTCGCCCTACACATTCGTCCTTCCATCAAGCCTTTCTTTACGCATCTTTGCGTCGAACAGACTCTTATCCGGGGATTCTCTGCCTTGGCAGATGCGAAGGGGGCCCGAGTTTTTCGCAAACTCTGTGAAGCTGCCCGTAGATGCAGCCTAGGACAGATACTGCAGTGAGGCAGCAAGGAGGGTGTTCCCCCCCATCATACGGAGTCAACGTGTTTTTCAAGATGTATTGATGGATCTAGGATATTGTGACAAACTCGTCTCATCGCGAAGGCAAGTCATCAAGAGGCAGACGGGCTCAGAGAATTCTAAGCTTCTTCCTCGAAGAGGCTTGGCATGTATCCTGGAGGGCTCTGCACTATCCGACGAGGCTTCCCTTGTTTCCCCAGGGCAGTTACCTCCCCCCCTCAAATGAGAGGGCTTTCCCACTCTCCGAAGGATTCTGGTACGATCACCAAGAGGGACGGCGATGTAGACTTTCACCTGAGAAGCCTCCTCAAACTACATGTACCCGAAAAACCCACACTGCTCCTCGATCGAAGCCAGAAGAAGTGAGGTCCTTGCGCAAGGGGGGGGAAGGCGAAGTTTGAAACTCCGTAGAAGCAGCATGACGGGGTCGAATGGGCGTGTAGAAGAGCAGCTGGGGCCTGGTCGAGAGCAGTGCGCAGGACCAAGCAACGCACGGGGGCTCAAGAACCACAGACCCCCCCCCCCCCCTGAACGTGCCCCTCATGCCCTTACCGTGTCGTGCTCTCTTCCAGGCATGAACGCGCTCAGGAGAGGCAGAAGCCCGACTTGGACCATTGAGCACGAGATCATGATGCACTTCATGGTGTGATCAACCTCCTTTCTATGGAAGGATACACATGGCATGAGGAACCTCATACTACTACTAGTACTACTATATGATCAACACATGATATGGCCAACCCCATGGTATGAGGAAACCCGCGGTATGATCCTCCCCATGTCATGATCAACTCATGGCTCGGCCCATCCCGCGACGTGATGGAGTGGTATCATGAAGATGGCATGGATGGACCCCGTGGTATGGTGAACTCCGTGATACGATACACCCCGGTGTCGTGATGGGCCCTACTACTACTACTGTAGTAATGTACATGTATGCCGCGACGCCGTCTTGAAATGCTGCAGCCCCTCCCCATCCTCGCCCAGCATGCTCTTCCCTTCGCGGGTGTCGGACTCGGCGCGCATCGTCCAGTCCGCCCTGAAGACCTGTGATGCTCCCATCGTTGATATCTCATTCTCTGTACTGATGATTGCTCATCCCCGTGGTGGGTATCGTCATTCCCGTCAGAGGCATTGTCCATCCCTCAAAGAAGATATCGCTCATCCCTAACACAATTTTCGTCCGACCTTCCCCCCCGATAACGGGCTCCAATTCCCGTCCACCTGAAAACTAATGCTCGCTCATTCCCAATACATCAGATCACCCCTCGTTCTGAACACGCGAAATCGTCAATCGCCTCCCTCCTTCATTATGCCTCTTCACCCGTCCCATCAACCCCCGTCACCCGCCACACAACTACCCCCCCCCAATCACACCCGTTCCTCCATCATCAGGCAGCAAACAGTCGCCCCTCTTCATACCTGTCCAACCCCTTTTAACAGCAATTCCCGCTCCCCCCGTGTCATACCTCATCCACCCCTCTTCACAAGCCTATACTTACCCCCCACAAACTCCAACTCCCCCTCCGCCACCTTTCCCTCCAAAAACGCCCCCAGCTCCTCCTCCCCCCACGCGCACCCATCCGCAATCATCATCTTCATCATCATCCCAATCTGCGCCAGCGGCATCGCGGGACTCGAGTTCGTCAGCATCCCCACGATGAACTGCCAGTACACCGCCCGCCGCTCCTGCTCCTTGCTGTCCGGCTTGGCGGCGCGGCGGGGGGACGTCACCTGCTGCGGGCGCTGCGTCCCGGCGGGGCCCTCCATGGCATACCTGCCGCCATCGCGGGGAGCAACGCTGGTCCCGTGGTCGTCGTCGTCTTCGTCGTCGTCGTCGTCCATCTTGGTCTTCTTTTTGTTGTGATCGTTTCTCTCGTCGTCGTAGTTGTCGTCCTCTCTTTCGAGAACACTGTATGTCCTGTCTCCGTGGTCCCGCAGGATCCGCTTCGAGACCCAGAACCGCAGCGCACCTTCCAGGAGATCCTCATCCATCATGAGCGTCTCCCATAGGTCGTTGAACTGGCACGGGCGGGGTCGGTCCCGGGGGTTGGGGGGATCCTGGTTGTGGAACTGGTAGATGACGGCCGCCTCGTACGTCTTGCACTCGAGCTCGACCGTCCGGTCGTCCAGCTCGAGCTTGACCCTCGCGGTGCCAAGCTGGTCCAGCCAATTAAGCCTCCGGAAGCCCTTGAGCTTCTCGAACCCGGCCTCGTACCTCCGCTGGGTGGCCGCCACAGGGGCGGGCAGGGCGAACGACTCCTTGGATAGGTTAGGCCAGAAGAGGCGCGAGAGGATCTTGGCGTGGTACATGACGGGGGGATGGGCCTCGCCGCCGGCCTTGCCCTTGGCTTTGCCGTCATCTAAGGCCTTTCCCTTCCCCTTGTCCTTTCTCCCGCCCTTGGCCTTGCCTCTGACAACGCCTGCGGAATCGCCCTGGCCCTCGTCCTCGCCTTCGCCATCGCCGCTAAGCATCATCCTCCTCGCGATCGTGGTGTCAACCGTGATCGAGTCCGCAAGGTCCTTGATCATGACGTCGCAATTCTGCAGGGCGGCGTCGCCGAAGCGCTTCTTCAGCACGCTGAGCACCTTAATCTCCTGCTGGAAGGAAGTCTGCCGGGAGAGCAGGCGCTCCGCGATGATGGCCTGAAACTCCTTGATGAAGACGTCCTGCAGGCCGAGCGCGCTGATGAGCGTCCCAATGATGTCCTCGGTGCGCGGCCGCCTGTAGTTGGCTCCCGCGTCGACGGGGTCGGGCACCCACGCCATGTCGTTCCAGTCGAGGTCCTCGTCCTCCGCGGATCGGCGCTGCTGCTGCTGCGAGGCCTCGCTGAGGATGACGGCCAGCTCGACGAGTTTGCCCCTTTTCTCATCGTCGGCATTGGCGTTGGCGCTGCCGCTGCCGTCGGCATCGGCGAGGGAGATGCCGCTGCTGTTGGGGTCGGGGTCGGAGCCGGGATGGGGGTTGGCGAGCAGGCCCGTGACGACGATGCGGATGGCGTCCTCGCGCATCCAGAGGCATAGCTTGAGCGCGGGGACGACGCGGTCGAGCAGGACTTGGGAGTGGTCGAGGGCGTGGAAGGTGCGAATCATGGAGATGTACGTCCTGAGGATGTCGAAGGTCGAGCGGCCCGGGTGCAGCAGGCGCCGTTGGAGGGCGGCGGAGAAGGTGTCGGTCAGCTGCAGGCGCCGCTGGGGGGTGGTGACGGCGAAGGCGAGATCGTCGAGCCCGCCGGCGCTGGCGGGCCAGTGGAGGACGATGTCGAAGAGCTCGTTCATGCGCAGGGTCGCGAGCCGGCCGACGGCGATCTGGTGCCACCGCTCGGCGTCGGCCCACTCGATACGAGCCCCGAGCCGATTCATAACCTGGACCGCCAGCGTTCCATAGCAGGTCTTGATCCATTTCTGGAGATGGTCCATGCACAAGGGCGCCGCCTTCTTGCTTGCCGTCCAGTTCTCTACCTCATGCCCGGTGCGCGCTTCCGCCCCCGCTCCCGTTCCCGCTGTCGATGCCGCTGCCGCGGCCGCTGCCGCCGACCTCGTCGTGGCGGCGCCCGAACGCGAGAAGCTGTGTCTGCTGGTGCCTGATGAGTCCCAGACCCCGCTGTAGGTCTCGCTGATGAAGTCTCGCATGCAGGAGTCCATGACCTCGGCGAAGAGGACCTGGAACTTCTCGCCGGCGAGGCCGACGTTTTTGGAGGAGGCGATGAAGCGATCGAGCGCGGCGCGGGTCCTCTTGACGTCCTTGCCCCTATGCCACCGCGGTCCGGGGGCCGCGGGCGTCGGCCCCGGGAACGAGAGCAGGACGCGAAGGGTCTGCTGGAGGACGCCGCGGAGGGCCTGGACGAGGTCCGGGGTCCACGAGTTGCCAACGAGGGCGTGCAGGTCCTTGATGAAGGACGTGACGGCGGCGTCTGCGGCGACCTCGTCGCGGTAGCCGCGGGCGATGAGACGCATGCCGTAGGCGTAGAGCCTCCAGGCGGCGTCGAGGGTGTCGACGATGTGGAGCAGGGTGCGGTGGTCTGCCGGGTGGCTGGCGCAGGCGGCCAGCAGGGGCAGCACGTCGTGAACGAAGTGGTGGCGGGACTGCAGGCCGTGCCAGGTCACGATGTCCTCGGTGTGGGCGGCGAGGGGCACGGCAGAGGCCGGGTCGATGACGAGGGCGAGGGCCTCGTAGAAGGCGCCGTCGAGGTCCATGTCCTGAGACAAAGGCGGGAGCGTGCCGAAGGAGTCATCGACGGCGACCGAGCAGGGGAGCTGGATGCGCGAGGTGACCATGTGCCAGGCACGGTCCCACCTCTGCTGGTGATCACTCGGGGTGGATGCATGGTGGTGGTGGTGGTGGTGGTGGTGGTGGGAAGAGAAGGCCGAGGAGGAAGGAGAGGAGAAGAGGGCCCCGGCGGCGGCAGTGGAGGAGTGAGTAGGGGTAGAGGTGGGGGGCTGGCCGCGCTGCGACGCTGGGTGACGGGCGGATGGGGTGTCCGGAGCGGAGAGCGAGGCGGTGGTCGATGCCGAGATGCTCCTGGTGACGGGGGTCGACCTGTTGTGACGCAGCGAGTAAGGGGGCGGGTGCGGCGGCCGACGCGAATGCGGGGAGCGATGAGGGCCGCCGAAAGAGTCGGCGGGCGTGGGGCCCTGGCCGCGGGTGACGTCGGTGGGGAAGACGGCGCGGAACGTCTTGAGCTTTTGGCGGCGGATTCGGGAGGCCGGAGCTGCGGTGGCAGTGGGAACAGCAGCAGCAGCAGCAGTAGCAGCAGCCAATGAAGTCGTCGCCATGGCGATACCGGGCTGTTGGGATTTGTTGTGACTGGGGCGGTCGATTTACCGAGGGGCCGTGCAATCACGACATCGACATCGGCAGCGGCGTCGAGCGAGATTGGCGGGCGAAGGGCTGCATAACGCCATTGGCGGCGAGGGGTCGCGAGGGGTCTCAAGCGGATGAGCAGAGTCTCTTGCAGCCCGGGGTGAGTCTCAATGGCGATGTTGATGGCACAGAGGACGGGGACGATGGGGGGGGGG
>NIGD01000009.1:2467093-2484942 GCA_003055185.1 Escovopsis sp. TC
GGTAAGGGGTAGGGGGGGGGGGGCTAATTGCAGACTAGACATAGCTAACTAATTTCTCTAAGCTAATTTAAAAGGAAGTTAGGCAAAATAGGAAGGAACTACCCCCTTTCTAAGACTTAAGAGCGCGTATAGGCGCGTTTTTTTACGTAATTTAATAACGCTCCTGCCTATTATATCCTAAGAGTTAGCTGTTCCTTCCTAATATACTACTAGTACCTCCTTTTCCTTTTAGCCTAGCTCTTTACACAAAATCTATATAAAAGATAGTTAATATCTATAAAAAGTTAGTCCTAGATGCCTCTTTAACACTACCTTAAAGGATAAGATGCTTTGTTTTAAATATTATCTATTTTTAAATGTTATTATAAAGATACCCTTAAAAATATAGTTTACTAAAATTAATAGGTAGAAAGATGCTTATAAATATATAGAATTAGCTCTTATATTTTTTATGCTTACAATTATATATAGTATACGTTAAAATCTATAAATATATAGCTCTTTTCTTTTCTTAGCATAACCTAAAGCTTCCTATTACTAATCCTCTATAAGCTAATAACAACTTACCCCTTAGTAACGTTAAAGATTAAGCAGTTAAATACATAGTCTTTTATAATTATTATATAGCTAGTACGCTTAGTAGCAAACTATATAACTATAAAGAGATAGCACTCTATAAAGCAAGTATAAATAAAGATGCTAAGCAGCTTAGCTTCTTAGTATACTCTAAGGCTCTTTTTAACGCTAATAAAGTCCTTAACAAAGAAATAAAGGCGCTTGCTATAGCTATAGAAGCAGTATATTAAAGATTAAGACTACTACTTATTGTTATAAAGTTAAGTCTAAGCTTATACTAACCTTAAAGTAAAAGATACTTTTTAGTACTATTAGATTACTTACTTCTTAAGAAAGCTTATAATAATAATACTATAGTCCTCTTAGTATAAGTCTAGTAGCTAGCAGATAAATTTATATGTTATAAGAAGCCTATTAAGCTTACTAATTAATAGGAAGCTTTTGTTTTGCCTAGGTTAGGTTTTAATAAGACCTAATAGCTTCTTATACCTATTATTACCTACGATCTTAAGTAATATTTCGTCTTTATTGTTTATGTTTAGTATTTCTTAAAAGCTTAGGTTAAGTACCTTTACTAAGCTTAAATAAGACTTATAAATCTTTAAGAATGCTTTTTATATACTACTATGCTTAGGAAAGCAGTTATAAAGCAAGAATTAAGCTATAAGTAAAAAGTTATTAAGTAAAGTTAGTATTAATATAAAGTTTTAGTAATTTATAAATATAATTTTCTTTTTATAGCTTTTATAATTAAGTCCTTTTATTAAAGTATATTAAAGTTAGCTAAGCAAGGGACTTGCTTATATATATCTTTACCTTATAATATAAAAACTATTTATATGCCTTTATACTTTTCTATAACCTTAAGAAGATAAGCTTTAACGTAAACATTTAAAAGCTTCTTTTTATCTAAGGCTTTTTATCTTCTTTTGCTTAAGGCATTCCTTATCTACCCTATAAACTTAGATATTACGTTTAGTGCTTAAACTAAAGCAAGTTCTATAACTAAGCTATCCCTTTAAAAGTCTTTAGCAACGCTATTTATAGCTAGTCTTACTATTATATAAACTTAAGGGTTAGCTTACTAAGAACTATAAGAGGCATAGAATATAAAGGTAGGTAAAGTAATAGTATATATAGCTTTAACTTAAGGAGCTTTATATAATATAATTACAAAGATACTAAAAAGCTTATTACTTTTTATATACTACTTAGTAAAAAGTTTCTTTTATTCTCTTTAAATATAAGCTATATACATAGAGTAAGGACTACGCTTAATACTAGCACGCTAATATTAATAGCTTTTAAGTATAGAAGTTCTACCTTATACCTTTTAAGTTATAGATCTTCTTCCTAAGCTATTTAAAGGTAAACTATACTTTTAGCTTAATATGCTTTACGTTTAGCTAGGTACATAGAACTATAAGAAGGATAATAGCGCTATACGTAAGCTTTTATATCTTCTAAGACTTAAGATAGCGTTTTAGTAACTATAGATAGCGCTAAGTTAAGGGATATAAGATTACTTAGAATACTTTATTAGCGCTATTAGCTCTTATAGGCATAAAGATATCGTTAAACATAAGTCTAATAAAGAGCTTTAAGAAACCTTAGTATTTAAAGTATATAGTATTAATTAAGTAACTTTAAATCTTATTAAAGGCAAGGAAAAGGTTATTTATATTATAGTACTAAGGTAAAACCTTAAGATTTAGTAACATCTATTAGTTAGAATAACGTACTAAGCGTATCTATTAGCTTCTAATCCTTATAAATTCTAAGAGCCTTAGCTTATTTTTCTTACAGCGTCTTCTATAGTACTTAATAGATCTTCTCTAAATTAAAAAGTAGCTAGTTGCTATACCTTCTAAACTTAACAATATTAAAGTTAAGGTTTATACGCTAAATACTAAAAATAAAGTAATATTAGTAAAGGATATTAGCTAAGTAGTTAAAGCAACTTACTAACTTTTATTATAAAAGTATATTTTTAATTAGCGCTTTAACAAAGAAATAAACAAACCTTTTCTTACCTTAGATCTTTATCTTTACCTTAAGGTCTAGGTCTATTAGGTAGAACAAGCTAGCAAAAACCTTATTAAGCTAGGCGCTAAAGAAGCTAAGCGTAAAAAGAAATAAGCTACTTTATTTATTTCTTTACTATTAAAAAAGAAATTAAAGCATAAGGTAAATGCCTTTAATAGAATAGTATATATTTCTATAAAGCTTAAAGGTATCTATAAAAAGAAAAGTAAGTAAGCAAATAATACTTAGGTTTATAAACTACTTCTTAAGGTACTTACGCTTAAATGCTAATATTTCTTTTTTTCCTTAAAGCATAGTTATAAAATAAGTTAGTTTAAAGCTACTTTTATTGCTATTAAAGAAGTACTAGACTATATAAAGTATAGATAAAGGCGTTACTTTATCTAGTAACGTAAGGTTAAACTTATAGTTTATATAAACGTCCTTAAGTCTACTATGTACTTACTTAAAGAAAAGATATTTACGTTAGTTAAAAACAACAATAAGCTTCCTATTAAGCGTACTGCTTATAAATGCTACTTAATAGTATTCTTTATTAATATAGTTTAAGAAAGATTCTATAAGAAAGACTTACTATGCTTTAAAAATTAGCTTGCTTCCTTTATCTTCTTTATAGTTTATACTAATATACGTTATATAGCTAATATATAGTAGCTAATATCTATAGTCTTTATTATTATAAATATACTTAATAAAGTCTAATAGCTAGATAAGCTTACTATTCTTATTAAAGATATATCTGCTAAAGGTAGTACAAATAAACTCGCTTTACTACCTTACTTCCTATAGCTCCTTAACTAGCTTATCTATAAATTAAGCTATACCTTAGTAAATGCTGCTAAGGTTTTCTTTAAAGCTAAGGAAAGCTTTAAAAACAGCCTTTATATTAAAGATAAGTATATCTTTTAGTAAACTTACTTAGCTTAGCAAAAGCTTTTTGTTAAAAGTAAGTGTTTTTTTATATAAAGTAAAAAAAAGTATTATAGATTTTAGCTTATAGCAAAGAGTCTTTTTCTTAAAAGAAATTTAAAAAAGTTCTATAATATTTTATATAAGCTATAGAATCTTAACTAACTAATAATATTCCTTTTAAGTAATCTTATTTTTTTTTTCTTAAAAAGTAAGAGTAAGTAAAAAGATAGAAAGGATAAGAGGCCTTAGGTTATATTAAACTTCTTCTATTGTATTAAGAAAACGCTGCTTACTACTGCTAATAGTAGCTAACTTCTTAGGTATTGCTGCTAATAAGGGCTCCTAAAGGAAGGTTATTTCTTAACTATCTATCCTGCTTTTAGCGTCTTTATAGCTAATTATCTTATTATAGGACTCTTTATAACTAAGCATTCTACTAGTAGCGTCTTTACTGCTTTTAGTAAAAAGCTTTTTAAGGCTTACTTTACTAGTAACCTTTCTTATTATAGCTTATAGAAAGTCTTTATTAAATCTATTATTATTTAATATATACTTCTTATTAAATAAAAGCAAAAAAGGTATCTCTTAAGGGAGCAGTATAGTCTTAAGCAAGCTAAGGTTAAGCAGGCTAAGGTTAAGCAGGCTAAGGTTAGGTAGGCCCTTAGTGCCTATGCCTTTGTTTTTAGAGGCGTCTTTAGCTATAGCTTTTTATAAAACGTAATTTAAAGTCCTAAGGAGCTTCTTACTATTATTTTAAAATATCTTTTTTTAAATAAGCGTAGATTTAGGCAAAGGCTTTAGCTTGTTTAAGATATTCTATAGCTATACGTTAATTAAGTTAAGTTTTATAGTTAATAAGGGACGTAATAACTTTGCTAAAGGATATAGGTGTTTAAGAGAAAGATTAATATAAAAGGTTTTTATAAGAGTAGCTTAAAACCTTAACTAATTTCTTAATAAGTGCTTTTAAAAGAGCGTTTAGTAGTTAAAAGCTTTTTTAGTCTAAACAATTTTATCCCTTAGGCGTTTTTGTGTTATAGTAAGTAAATATTAAAGGTTAAACTAAATAAAGCAATTAAAGATATTATAAGTTAGTTAATAGATTAATTAATAGCTTTAAGTTTTATTAATATTAATAACATAAGTAAGAATATAAATAAAGTTAATTGTATATATGCTTAAGATTAAAATAGAATATAAAGTATAAAGTAGTAGGTATAAAGTGCTAGTAGTAGAATTATTAATAACTAAGGTAACTACTACTATATTTAGTATATTTAAATATAAGCTTTTAATATTAGCCCTAGCCTAGCTAGCTTTATGCTAAACTTAGTACTATACTTATAAAACTATCTATACTTTAGCAACTATAAAGTAAATATAAAAAGAAAGAAAAAAAAAATAAATACTTAAGTTTTTATTGTTTTAATATAAAAGTAAAAAAGTATTATAAAGATTAATCTTTATAGAAAATGTTTTTTTTCCTTTTAAAAGTAATCTATAAAAAAACTTAAGTAAGTCCTTAAAGTCTTAGCAATAACTAGACGTATTTATTAAAGAGCTTAGTTAAGGATAAAGAGAGGTAGGTATTAGCGAAGGCTTATTTATATAAAACTATAGTTATAGCAGCTAACCTTATAAGAGTCTTAGTAGAAGCTAGGTTAAGCTTTTCTTTAGTAGTGCTTTTACTACTAGCTATAGCAGTTAGCTAAAGAGTAGTTAGCTTGTTAGCAGCAAACTCTAAAAGAGCAAAAGTAACAGTAGTAAGGCTAGTACTAGTTATAGAAAAGATAGGACCTTTAGCTACTACTAATATATACGTTAATAACTATTATATACGCTAATTATAATAATGTTATACATCTCTAAGAAAAGACAACTTACCTTTGCCTATAGCAGAAAAAAGGCTTAATATCCTTAAGCTTTTAACTATCTTATTATAAACAGTTTTGCTATTACTATTTATAGAAATAAGCTTACTACTATAGTAAAAAAGGTTCTAAATAACAAAGAATTTCTTATTAAGCGAAATACTTCCTTTAGTAAAAAAGCATTGCTCCCCCTTAAAGCAAAGGTTACTAGCTTCCTTTTAAATAAATTTAGTAAACTTAAGGTACTTTATAGTAAAGTTATACTACTCCTTTAAGAAGAGTACCTTATTATATATATTCTTTATATATATTAGTATAGCAACTAGCTAGTTAGGTATAAAACTATTAAACTAGTTAGCTATACTAGCTTTATAAGCGTGTTTAAAATCGCGCTAGTATATATTATATTAAAAGGAATAACAAGGTTAGTTCTTCTAATTATAGTTATAATTGCGTTAGTAAGGTATAGTAAGTAATAATAGTTAAATGCTTATCTATAGGTATATGCTATAGTAAAGAAAAAGGTAAGGATAAGGGGGGGGAGGAAAGGGTAGATGCCTTAAGTTAAGTATAAGAAGCAGAAAGGAAAGAAAGAAGAGAACTTAAAAGATAAAATTATTATTGTAAGTACGCTTTAAAGACTTAGAAGTTATAGGACTATAGCCCTTAATGCTTTAGGTTAGATAATTAAAGCTATATATTACTAAATAGACTTAAAAATCTTACGTAGAATAAGAGTTAAGCTAATAGAATAAACAGCTATAGCATTTTAGTTATATTAACCTAGAAGTATAAAACGTAATATTAGTAGATTATATATGCTTAAGGCTTTCTTTATATATCTTTAAAAATATAGTTTAACGTATTAAGCAGTATATTAAATTTAATCGTAGAATTAGCTTACTTTCCTAACCCCTTTTTTAATTCCTTTAAGGTTAAGGTTCTATCTATAATAGCCTTATTTATAAACTAATAACTAAGCTTAACTTAAGGTACCTGCAGCAACGACGAGGCACATAACCTACTAAGCAAGCTATTTAACAAGGATCTATTAGGTTCTCCCTTAAGTAAGGCTTAGCTATTAGATCCTTAAAGTTAAGTTATATATAATAAGTATAATAACATTATAATATAGGTACGTTATATATAGAAGAAGCTACCTTAACTTTAGAAGCTAGTACCTATAATAAAAGGTCTTAATAGCATTACCTTTTACTAGTATTATAATAGGACTATAATAGTATCTAACTTTAACAATACCTTTATAGTCTATGCCTTCTTATTAGATCTTAATATAACTTCCTACGTTTAAGTTACTTTACTAGCGTAAGGTTAGCGTATATAAAACTAGCTTATATTTAATAAGTATATAAGTTTCTTAGAAGGAGCTAGTTAAAAGAACCTTTACTAATAATTAACATTTAATAGTAAGTAACTTAATAACTACTAGCTAAAGCTAATGTATATTAGCTTTGCTTTAACCTATAAAGGTTCTATCTTTATATAAAAGTAAGCAATTACCTCTATAGAAGATTAAATTAATATTAAGTCCTTTAAACTTAAAGGTCTTAGCTTCTTTACTAAGCTACTTAATCTAGTTAAGGTTAAGGACGCCTTTATCTTATACCTATCTATCTTTTATTATAAGAATTTTATTTATCTTAAGAAATTAGTTTCTTAAGACCTACTAGCTACGTTACTAAGCAGCTTAGCTACTATAACTATTAAGAATGCTAAGGTATATATATAATATATATATAATAACCTTTGCTTTAAAGAGCCTCTTAAGCTTATGTTTACTAAGGAGTTTAAGGATATAACTAAACTTAACGTAAGCTTCCTTTAATAAGGTAGATTAGCCTTAAGCAGATTTAAATTTAAGGTACTATTTATTAACGTACTTAAGTATCTTACTAAGTTACTCCTTATACTAAAGAAATTTAGTAAAAAGTATTAATTTAACCTTTTAACGCTCTAAGACCTTATTATTATAATATACCTTTAGATTAATATTACCTTTACGTTAAACTACTACTAAGAATAATTCTTAGCTATTAACCTTAAGCATAAAAGAAAGTTCTAAGTACCTTTTGTTAAACTAGCTATATGCTTTATATACTTTTAACACTAGATCTGCTTTACCTATTTAATAGAACTTACTAAGTTCTTATACTTATTCTAATATATAGCGTAAGCCTATACTATAAACTCTTTTAAGTCTAAGGATATAAAAATATATAAAGAGTTAATTAACAAAGATAAGATTAAGCGCCTTATGCGCTTTGCTTATAAAGTACTTAGCAGCCTAAGCCTTACTACTTACTTATCCCTTTTGCTTACTAAGATGCCTAAGATTTATATAATACTTATTAAAAATATTAAACTAACCTATAATAAAAAAGTAACTAGCCCTTATATTATACTAATAAGATTAAACTATACTAAATTCTATAGACTACTTTCTTAGTAAGGTATAGTTAATAAAAACCTTTACGATCTAACTATAAGTATATTTAAGATTATTGTCCTAAAGAAGCTATATTTAAACTCTTTCTTTAAGGAGTACGCTAAATATCTTAGCGATTAATAAGATAACGTTATAATTAGCAAGCTACTGCTAAAAGGTAACTATCTTTAGGACTATAGATAGCTCTTAGATATAATAGTAAAATCTAATACTACTATCTTAAGTTACATAAGCAATACTCTTACCTTAAACCTACTCTTAAACCTTTAAGACTAGGTCTTCCCCTTAGTAATAGAAGCTTTTTATTATATATAGTAATATAGTGTTTAAGCCCTTATAAACTTAAGGGAAATATATATCTAAAAAAGAAGCTAATTGCTTTTAGTTAACGTATATAGTTTTATTAAGATTAAAGGGGGTTACCTTCTTTTAGAGGAAACCTTATTACTTTTCCTATAGCTATTTCTTAAACGCTTATATTAATAATATATAAGATATATAATAGCTATTAACATTTAATACCTTTTACTTATTATAAATATTATCTAGTATTAAAAGTTTATATACCTTATTTAGCAGATAATCTTATGCCTTTTAAACACTTTAATTAAAAGGGAAAGCGCTAAGGTTTTCTTGTTTTTATAGTAGCTAGATAAGATTAAGAGTAAGCTATATAGGTACGCTGTAGTTAAGAAGATTAATATATAGGATTTTAGCGCTATAGCTAACGTATATACCCCTAAGAGCTTCTTATCTTTTAACTTTAAGGCTACTATAAGTACTACCTATTAACTTACTAAAGGACAACTAAGCAATAAAAAGTATGCTATATATAAGATACCTTATAATATAAATCTCTTTGTTAAGTATAAATTAAAAACAATCTTTTACGCTTATAAGAAGCTCTAGGAATAGCCTTAGTCTTAGTTTATTAATGTTATTAATAATAACCTTAACACTAAGTCCTTACTAAATAAGATCTTAACTAGTTAGTTAGCGATCTTAAAAGAGTTAATTATATTAGATATCTATATCTATAATAAAGTACTAAAGTATACTAAAGAGATTTAAATTCTAAAGGATTACTATAACTAAAGCACTAAGTATAAGATATAGTAAAAGCATACTACTTATAAGAAAGGTACTACCTTTAACTAAGATAAGATAGATTATACTTTAAGGACGTTTAACGAGACTAGACTAAGACAGCAACGTAACGTATAAAGCATATGTATTATAGGCCTTATAAGTTAATTAGAAAATTTTAAAAGGAATTATACCTTACTAAAGCTATTATAATAAGATCTTATAGAAGGTAAAAGTTAATAAGAAAAGCTTTATTAATAGTAGCTAATAAGGTTACTCTTGCCTTAACTTAAAACAGGTTTTAAGGTAAAAGAGGTTAATACTATTATTAGCCCTTCTTCGCTAACGCCTTATCTTTATATAAGGATAGGTTGTTTTTGCTATTTTTAGCTATAATACGTATAAGCTGCCTAAAACTTAAAAAAAGTAAAAAACAAAAAAGAAAATTAAAGTAATAAGAAAAGAATAAAAAAAAGCTTTACCTTATTATAAGGTCCCCCTTTCTACCCCCTTTAACTTACCTATACCTACCTCTTCTTATATTTCTAAACCTTCTTATATCTGCTACCTTAGCGTTAGCGCGTATATTAAACTTACCTATAAATAGTAGTAAGTTTAAAGGCACTAAGTAGATACTACTACTACTTAAGTTAATAAGTAAGTTAAAGATAAGATAAAACTCTTTTAAATTAAATATAAAGCATTAACTAAATCTTACTAATATAGTCTACTACTTACTTCCTTTTTTAAAAATGCTTATATCTTAGCTTATAGTTAATCTTAACCTAGTAGACTTAAATACTACTAGTAAACAGCATAAAAATACTAATAGAACATAAGGAAGCTGCCTATAGGTTAACATAGTTATGCCTACCTTAACATAAGGTTATTATTTATAGCTTAATAGCTTTAAGGCTATAGATAGTTGCTAAGCCTTTTAAGGACTTAAGCATAAGAATATATATAGTAAGTTTAAGGTTATTAATAGCAAATAAGAGTTTAGTAACTCTAATACTATAGAGCTTATTGTAATAGTAGCTGCTTTAAGAGAAATAAATTTATAGAATCTTAACCTTCTTAAAGAGTTCTACTAGTACTATAAAGATACTAAAGCAAAGATAAAAAGCAAACGCTTACTTTTATTTATATATAAAGTTTTAAGTCCTTACTAACTAAGACTTATAGGCTAAGGCTAGTCTTATAGATAAGTTAGGCTTTAACGAGATTTAAGTAACTATAGCTACGTAGTTTAAGAGGCGTAAAAGAATATATAAATATAGTATAGATATTAAAGCCTTTAAAGAGGTTATTAATATTATATCTTAAGTAGTATATCTTATAAACTTTAATAAGCGTAAGATTAGTTTTATATATAGTTTTATTCTTAAGGAACTTAAAAACTTTATTAAAAAAAATATACTTTTTATAGAAATAAAGCATAAGATTTTATATAATATAAATAATTAAAAAAACTATATAAAGATAAAATTCTTTATATATATTTATCTTTGCTTATTTAATAACCTCTATATAAGGTTGCTATAGGCGCCTTCTACCTACTAAGCACTAGTAAATAAAACTAACTCTTTTTACGCTATATAGTAAGCATTCTTTAAAAAGAAGTATATTATAATGCTAAAGTTTAGAAGACTTATAGCGTTTACTAAGGTTTATAACGCCTTTAATAAGAACTATAACTTTAAAGAGTTTAAGATAGTCTTTTGTTTTATAAGCAATAAGATTAACGTAAATATAAAGTTAAAGAATCTTTATAAGTAGTATAAAAGTATTAATGTATTTTAAAGAACCTTAAGAGTACTAAATTAAATCGTTTTAATAAATCTCTTAACTATAGCTGTTTTTATTAATTATAGCAGCGCGCTAAAGATGCTCTAGAACAAAGAGAAAAGGATTATTAATAACTAAGCTATAGTTAAGGCCTTATCTTATACTATTAAAGGCATAGTGTTTAATAAGAAGTATATAAGCAGACGCTTTAACCTTTATAGCTAGCTTAAAGCATTTGCTAAGTTCTAGGGTAGCTATAAGAATATAAAGATCTTTATTAAAGAAAAGCTTACTAAAAAATATAGTAAGAAGAAAAAGCTTAATATTAAGGACCTTAGGATTAAGGCGTACGTCTTACTTAACTGCATATAAGCATAAGTACTTATTAACTTATAAAAGAGGTAAGTATAACGCTAATTAATTTAGCTAAAGATAAAGGTCTATCTTAAAGCTAATATTTACTTTTTTAAGGGTACTTACGATAGCGTGCTTTAGGTCTTGCTTTTAAAATGCTATAAATAGCATTTAATATCCTTAAGGTATCCTTTTTATTTTTATTTATAAAGCTATTTAAGAAGAATAAGAAGCATAGCTGCTAAGCAACAGCAACAGCAGCAAGGCTATATCTTTTATATTACGTTAATAGACAGGCCCTTAAGTTAGAAAGGTAAGTATAGCTATCCCTTTAATACTTTTTAACGATAAGGTATAAGACTAATAAAGGCGTTAAAGACTAGATAAAGCGTAAAACATAGAGTACTATAAATATAAGATTAAAGTATAATTATAAGATTTATTATTTAAGGACTAAGATTAAGTATTATAATTTATATTACTTAAAAGGATTAAAAGCGTTTACTATTTGTTCTTACTACTACTACTAATTTAAGATCTATTTAGATACAAATTACCTTAACTAAGGCTAACTAAGGGTACGTTTAGCCTAAAGTAAGCGCGCTAAACTAAGGGATATACATTTACGTAAGCTAAGGCAATAGTATAGATAGACGTAATAACTATAGCAATAAATACTATAAAAGGTAAATAAATAAAAAGCTTAAGAACAAAGATAAAAGAGTAAGGCCTTAACTCTAAAGTCTATACTCTAGACTAACGAAAGATCTATTAAATATAAATCTAAGGTTATACGTTTATAATAAGAATGTATATTAGTTCTTGCTTTTAATGCCTTCTTTCCCCTTTTACTTACCCCCTTTTATAATATAAAGAAGGTTTCTTAGGTCCTTTATTAACTAACTGCTATATAGTACTGTTAAGTACCTTTTACCTAAGTTAATAAGAAACAAAATTAATCGCTGCTTTAATAAGATATACTATTTAATAAACGCTTATATCTACCTATTAGATCCTTAACCTAAACTCCTTGTCTTAGACTCCTTATCTTTCCTAGATTGCCTTCTTAATTCTTATCGCCTTAGACTCCTTGCCTTAGACTCCTTGCCTTAGACTCCTTGCCTTAGACTCCTTACCTTAGACTCCTTACCTTAGACTCTTTACCTTAAACTTACTATCTTTAATACCTATTAGCCTTAAGACCTTTAGCTTTTATATTCTTATTAAGATTATAGCTTATAACGCTAGTTTATAAATAAACTTCTAGTCTTTTAACTATTTAGCGTAGATCGTCCTAAAGGCAGACCTCTTATACCTATGTATTAGGTACTAAAGAGCGTAAGGTAGTTTATAGAACTATAATTTCTTAAATATATTATACTACTTTAATAATAGTAGCTAGTTAGTATATACTATATATACAACTATAAGACAGCTTTACTATAACGTATAAGTGTTTATAACTTTTTAACCTAAGACTATTATACTAACTTTAGTAGTAGTAGTCTAACCTTAGTATAGCTAGTTACTAACGTAGTAGTTTAAGTTATAGCTATAAATTTAAACTAAGTCTAAGGTAGTACTATATACTTAAAAGCTATTAAAACTACTATAAAGAAAGTACTACGCGTTAAGGATATATACCTTAATACTTTACTTATACCCTAGGCTATCGCTGCTTAGCAATAAGCAACGCTTTTTATAGTATAGCAGTAGAATAACAATAGCGTTATTTTAAACCTTAAAGGCGCTAAGGTATACTTTAAACACTAAAGGTATATATAGCAGTAGAAAACAACTTTCTAAGTAAATAAGACCTAGTAATTATACTACTACTATTAATAATACTATATAGCAACGAAATATATAATAAGTACTACTCTTTTTAGTTTATAGCAAATCTCTAGGTATAATAAAGACTTAGAGGTATAGATTTATATAGTGTTAAATTTAAGGGATAAGAGGTAGATGCCTTATAGTAGGTTGCTTATTAAAGACTTAAAGGTATAGTTTTATATAATTAATTATTAGATTTAAAGGATAAGAGGTTACTGCCTTATAGCTTACTTATCTTTCTTAGTTATTACTTATTTCTTATCTTTTCCTTACTGTTTACTTATTATTACTTACTTATTTTCCTTGCTATCTTTCTTAGTTATTGCTTATTTCTTATCTTCTCCTTACTATCTACTTATTATTGCTTACTTATTTTCTTTACTATCTTTCTTAGTTATTGCTTACTTCTTATCTTTTCTTTGCTATCTACTTATTATTACTTACTTATTTTTCCTTACTATATCTACGTATCTAGAATTAGATAAAGTTACCTTTTATAAGAATAAGTATACGTTTAATAATACTATTATAACGTTACCTATAAGAATCTTATATAACCTTACTAAGGAGGATATTATAAGGCCCTTAAAGCAATCCTATTAACGCTAAAGGTAACTAAAAGATCTTATTATAAAGATAACTTATAGGGCTTAGATTAGTTTTAGTAAGCGCTAAGAGCTCTTACTGCTAAGAGACCTAATCTTAAGGCAATCCCTTTACTGCTAAAGGTTTTATAGTTAAAAGATCTTAATAAAAAGGATAACTTAAAGGTTTTAGTATAGTTCTAAAAAGCGCTAAAAGCTCTTACCCCTAGGAGACCTAATCTTAAGGCAATCTTAAGGCTATAAGAAGCTGTAACTACTAATAGCTAGTATAATTAAGATAACTTTTAACCCTTAAGGCTCTTCTATAAGGCAATAGGAGATAATCTTATTAAGAGGCTTTGCTTATAAGATATATTATAATTAAGAAGCTTATAACGCTACTAAATTATACTTATAATAAAGATTATATTTAGAAAAATTAAGTACTTTAAGGTAGTAAGAGCTTGTATAAACAAAAAGGATCTTAGGTCTTAAGGAGCCCTTTTAAGAGCGTTTTTAGCTAAAAGATCTTAAAGCTTTTATAAAGCTTTTAACTATAAACAAAAGCTCTTATTGTTTATTAAAAGGTCTTACTATTGCTATATCTTATATAAATCGCGTAATCCTTTTATAATAAGCATCTTGCTAATAATTGCTAATCCTAAGGAAGCTATATACACACCCTAGGACGCGAAAAACAATCTTAGCTTCCTCCCTAGAAACACCCCCCGGCCTCGTAGGTACTAGTAGTACTTAGTAGTACTACTCCGTAGGTACATGTACATTGATGGATCGATGGATCCAGATCTAGTGGATGTACTCCGTACGGAGTACGGAGTACGAGTACTCCCCGTTGGCGATGCTAGCCGGCGCCCACTGAAGCGGTGCCCCCGTCCGAAATACTTGTAAACGTACTTGTACGAGTACGAGCACATATCCCTACCTAGTACTATGCCATTGACACCTCTTGTCCGCTTTTGCTCGAGCTCGATTTGTCATTCCCATGCTCAAACTCGCACCGGCATGCGTGGTGGGCGCATTGGGATACCCGTGGTGGGCTGCTCGTGATCTGCTCGTTCCCAGTCAGAGATCGGGGCATGAGCGGAGTACCTGAGTAGTAGTTCTCCAGGTACATACTAGGTATTATTGATACATCTCCACGAGCCTCTCGGGCGTCAGTCTTCCACCCCAAGTTGGGTGCTCTGTCAATTGTCATCACGAGCCAATGCATGCCCGAGCCATCCCGAGACCTGCGCGGCAGCCAGGCGCAGCACGTTCGAGGCTCGCCTTGGACATCGATGCTCTCGTGCTCTCGATTTCCATCTCGCGTCTTACTCGTACGAGTCGAGCCTTCCCAGGGCTGAGCTCGTTGGCACTCGTACTCGTACTCGTACGAGAACGAAAACGAGTACAGCTTCGAATTGGACTGGAATGCCTGCTCCGGAAAGAGGTGGCCCTCCCTTAAGCTGGCATCCATGGATCGAAGGCGATCCGAGAAACAAGCGCAAGCGCACGCACAAGCACAGGCTCAAGCACAAGCACAAGCTCGAGAAGCACGGGCGCCGGGGGCAAGGGGACAAGATAGTACGAGTACTCGTACGAGTACCTACTTAGTAGCTTACCTGTAACTGTAGTTCAACAAAAGTTCCCCGCGGGAAATTAAATCGTCAGCAGCTTCCCATTTGTAACGTATCCACGGACGTCTGACTTGACTCATCGCGTCGATCGAGCCAGAGCGAGCCCGAGCGATCCATGACTCTTCCTCCTCCCTGCCTGCCCGCCCCCTTGCCGGGCGAGCGGCGAGCCCTTGTAGCAGATGCGGGTACTGATGCTGGTACTGATACTGGTACGAGGAGAAGTCCAACTCGAGCGATGGACGGATCGAGGTGCTCCGCAGCATGGGGCCCATTCAAATCCATCAGTAGGAGGTAGTACGGAGTACGAGTACATGTATCCACCGCGAATGGAGATGGCATCGCTTAGGAAGTCGGAGCTTCTGCGTTCTCGGCCGCAGGGCTGGAGGGGGGGCCTTCATTTCTGTAAGTGCATGGATGTACTCGAACTGGAGCGCAAGTCTATGTATGTTGCTGCCAGCGTAAAGCCCGGACCCGCCCTGGCCATCATCAATTGCAAATTACCGGTGTGCGTGAAAACGACATCTCCATGCTCGTGCTCGTACCCGCGCCCCCAGAAACTCCGATCACTGCCCGGAAGAATTGGGAAGCACGCCCGCTCGACGTGTCGAGATTGCAAGGCCCGCGTGTGGGGAGGGGGCCCGGCGCTGGAGGTTACTTGTACTGCTAATTTTAGGCGGCGTTGCAGACGACGGGTTGTGCAGGATATGTACATATTCTAGAAGCATGCTCGCTCCTGATGGGATTTGAAGGCAGGTCACGGCCCGGCATTGTTGCAATCCAGGGAGGCCAAGCATGTACTCGTACTCGTACTCGTACTCGTACTCGTACGAGGGCAGGGAGAACGACCTCTAGGAGTGCGAGTGCGAGTACGAGTATGAGAAGCCGTGCCTCTGCGGACTACGAGGGGGAAAAGCAGAAGAGACCTAGCATTGATGAATCAATACGAGTACGACGATGAGACATTGATGATTTCGAGACAGGGCAGCTGGGTGACGAGACCAGCAAGTCCCGCGCACGAATGGGACTTGACCGCCGGGCGAGGCAGGAGAATGAGGAATCCGCGAGTGCGAGGATAGGACGAGTTCGGGTGTTCCGTACGGAGTACGAGGCACTCCTATCTGCACCCCTCGAACGAATGCATCATGGGCACTTGCTCGATGACTGCAGCAGCAACGTGCAGGCATCCCCCCCGGTGACGAAGTGTGGTGGTGGATCTGGAGCTTGGTTCTGCCACGGGCGCGCGGCGATCCACCGCCGACGGGCCAGTGGGTGCAAATACAGTGCTGACAGGCACGAGACTCGAGGAGCCAAGGCTCTCGGGGACTTGCGGAGACCTCCGTGGCGAGGACGGTGAAATGACGGCGACTCCCGGGTCGTGCTCGTCATGGATCATGGATGATGAAGTGGTGGATCCATGCTGGGATGCGCTGACTCAGGCGTTTCCGTGCTTCTCTGCTTCTAGAAGATTGCCCGTCGCGGAATAGATTCCGGGGGGGCCTGGTGGAGTCGATGCAGACTCCGCTTCCTCGGGGTGCTCGTATAGGTACAGCCAAGGTTTCCTGTCTCAGGCGCCCCGAGTGTCTCCTGAATCGCGGTGATCCCTGGAGAGGCGAGCAGCACGAAGAGGATGTTTCCAAATGCATTCAGCTCATGCCCCTCCAGATTCCTGCTAGTACTAGCCACCACCTTAGTGTCTGCTACATGCCGAGTAGGAAAGTGGTTTCCCCCCCCCATTTTTTCTCAGGTGGCTGAGGTGAATGAGGTGAGTACTAAGTATTGAAGATCGCCGGCTAGCCCCCCCCCCCCGAGTCATGTTGACCGAGCAGACGCAGGGCCCAGGCCGCGAGAGAGCGAGCTGGCTTCTGGCAAGCCGCAGGCCTCGACGCCATGGTACGGGTACTCCGTGCATCCATCAACATCCGAACTCCATGGACCATCTCCATGGCCCGGCCTGATCGCTGTCCAAGGGCAAGATTCAATGGATGCTCATGCTACTCGGTACGACCTGTACTTGTACTTGTACAAAGACCCGGCACGGACCACACCCACTGGACGCGGGTACCGGTACCTCGATCCCCGACCCCGCCGCCCACCAATCGCCCCGCGGACAGGGCGTCTCGGAGATCTTCGACCCCGTGTCCGCACCTTCCTCGCCTTGCCCCCTCGAGCTTCTTGCTCGCTTGCAGTGCCCGGCCCCGTCGCCCCTTCCCTGCCCCGTGCCCCTTGCGCCCGCGGAACGGACTTGGAAAGCGCGAATGGGCAGGCGAGGTACGGAGTACACGTACTCCGGACTCCGGACTCGACGCTCCGCCAAGTGCGATGCTCCTTCCCCACCAGAGGGGCACCCCGACGACAGGAGACGGAAGGAGAGACCAGAAACGAGAAGCGGGAAAGAGGTACGGAGTACTCCGTAGTGTGGACAGAGTGTGGAAAGAGCGTGAAATCGAAAAGAGAAGGTGCGCATCACGTCGCAGACCTCCCCTCCGACCTCATGCAGACCTCCAACTCCAAGTCCAACTCCAACTCCATCTCCATCTCTCCATCTCCATCCCTCCATCTCCATGTCCGTCTCAAGTTTCATCTTCATCTTCGTCTCGGAATCTCCATTTTCGAGAACTCACACACCCCGGCCTCCTCCAACCCTGCCCCAGTCGTGATGCACCTCCGCACACTCTCCGCTCTGCCGATTCCA
>NIGD01000009.1:2494750-2520397 GCA_003055185.1 Escovopsis sp. TC
CCACCCCCCCCCCCCCCCCCCCAAAAAAAAAAAAATTGATTTCTCATCATTTGTTCCTGTTTCTGGGTGGCTCACCTCTCCGGCCTGGTATGTCAAATAGGGGTACCCCGCCTCGTGCTTCGTCGTCGCAATGTTGAACTCGAACAGCGATGCTGCTAGCCAGAGCACGTTATACCCATCGGCGTTCTGCGAGCGTTCGCGCGACGACGCCCGGGACGACCGCTGGCTCTCCTCGGGACCGTCGGGCAGCGGTAGCGCCGAGTGGAACATATTGGAGAAGCGCCCGACGTCCTGGGCCTGGTACATGGAGTGGAACGTCGCGCTCGAGTCACGCCGCGTCTGCGGCGCCGACTCCGTGCTCCGCCTCGGCACCGGCCCAGAATCAAAGCTCCTACCCGTACTCGGCCGCGTCGACGTCTGCCCGGTCCCCATGTAGGATCGCGAGCTGGCCGAAACCTCCACCGACTTGGGCGATACCAAACCTGGCTGGTAGTTCGTGTAGTATTCCCTGAAGTTGAACTGGCGTGGGCTGGGCGCCCCTCCGGCCCCCATCGCGCTCGATGAGAACGTGAACGATCCGCTGTGTCGCTTTCCAAAATCTGGCGCTGGCAGCATTGGCGCCGTCTCGACATTGACCGAGTGACAGCGGTCTCGGAACTCGAGCTCTGCGGGCCGCGGCCTCGCCTTAAGAAAACCGTCCTCGCCGCTCGCCGCGGACTGAGAGTTCCTCGGCCAGTAGGTGGGGTTGATGATGCTGATACTGGCGAGGTGCTCATTCGCGTAAGGAAAATCTCGCTGGAATGTCGCCACGATATCGTCGATGTCGGGCATCTCGATGTCGCCAAGGACCATCTTCATCTTCTCCTTCCAAATGCCGTACCAGCTCGTCTGAATATTGATGAGGTTTCCAAGACAGATATGACCCACTTTCTCCGTAAGCGCAGACAGCTTGGGCAGCTCCTTGATCAGTGTCTCGTTGAGAGCCTCGTACTGCTCGACGAGCTCCTTCAGCTTGGGGTCAACCGTCTTGCCCGCCCGCTTCAGCTGCTCAGACCGCTCCCATACCATCCGCCGCTTCGCACGCTTCTTCATCGCTAAGGAGGGGTTGCCGTAAGCTTTAATTACTTGCTCGAACGGCTCGATAACGAGCTTGCGAACTTGCGTCAACTGCAGCGAGCGCGTTGCGTCAGCCATCTACAAAGAAGAGGCAAAAGGGGAAGGTCACCGCGGTCGTAGGGACGCGAAGGACCAGCAAAGGGGAGGAGGGATCGCATTGCTCATCAAAAGACTCACGTGTTGTTCCAAGGCCACCTTCTCGAGGTCTCTAATAGAAATGTTGAACTGGACCCACTTGTTCTCGAGTTCGGGATAATTACCAGGTTGAAGTCGCATGATGAGCTCGATTGCCGACAGATACTGCAGGAACTCATGGACGTAGGCCGAGACCTGCCTCGTGTAGAACTCAACATCGCGCAGAACGACTTGAAGCCGGAGATAGTCGTCGCTGAACTTCTCCTCGAGCCTGGCGTATTCCGGATCTTCTGGTGGGCGGTTCGCAGAGCCCTGGAGCTTGTCGACCCTCTTGCCAAAGGCCCGGGCGATGCCAGCTTTGACATCTGACTCCTTCCTCTTCCGACCCACAATCTGTCCGACCAGCTCGAAATTCTTCTTCGTCTTGTTGATCTCGATGATTGCCTCTTCCAGAACATCCTTGGCTGCGACGAGGGCTTCTCGATCTGGATGGTCCTGTGGCGTGTGTTGCAGGAGGGTCATGATGAGATTGGGGTATTTCGTGATCCTCTGCATTGGCTTGATGAGGAGGGAATCCAGGTCCCAGGCTGCCGTAAGGTCCTTGGCCACTTCGTTGCACTCGTTCAGCCAGACGTTGACCGTAGAGTCCTGCTGGATCTGGATCAGTCTTTTGGCGGCCTGATCACTGTTTCTCAAGAAGCCCTCGTGTGCTCGCTTCATCTTCTCCATGTTCAGTTGGAACAACGGCCCGAGCGAGACGATTCGATCCTTCGCATCACTCAGATCAGCAGGAGGATTCTGGCTGGCTTCCGAGTAGTCAGGATCTTCGCGGGGCGTCGTTCGAGCCTTGAGAGTATAGATCTCCGCAACAGCGTCCTTGAGCTGCGTGAGGAAGGAAGTGTGAAACTCGATAATCTCGTCGCTATTTCGAAAGATGAGTTTGATCGTCTTCGAATCGAGCTTCGGGCAGGCCTCCGCGGTGCCTTTGTAGATCTCCTCCACGATGTTCATGTCCCTCACAAAGATGGCTTCTGTGTCGACTAGCTCTTTGATGACGTTGCGTCGCTGGATCAGACGGCGACGTTCTTTACTGTCGAGCTCTTCAGGGTCTTGAGCCTGAGACTTCGCGTCGCCGTCTGCCGCCGAAGGCCTCTGCTCAAGGAGCTGGTCATTATTCTCGATGGAGGTTGTGTCCGAAGACTGGGTGGTCTCCAGCTGAGATTGAAAGTCTTCGCTCTCCCTTTCTGAATGGAGGAGAGTGCTCCCATATTGCGACTGCTCATATAAGACGCTGGACGTTCTCGAGTCCAGAACGGAGCTCGGCTCCGAAGTGGGGATGGGGGGTGGTTCGTGGGTCGGGGACGGGGGGTACGAGATGCTCTGACTGGCGTTCGACGACAGGTACGGTATTGAGAATGCGGGCTTGGTGTCCAATGCAGGAAGCGGAAGTACTTGCTGTCGTACGGGACCAACGGACGGAAACGGAAACCCTGTCTCGACAGCAGAGAGACGGCCGTTGGATTCCGTGGCCATGGCCTCTGAGGAGGTCCCGTTCTGGCTAGAGAGCTCCGTCGCGTCCGAGTGGGCGTCGAGACGAGGTGGGTGATGGTATGGATACGGCGCAAGTTGCATCGTGGGCGAAATGGCGGTATCTGAGGGGTCCATGTCATCCATGGAGAAATCGGTCCATACTGACTCGCGGCTCAGCCTGTCAGCCCTCGAATCCGAGGAAGGGACAGCCAATCTGCTCGGTGGCTCAAAAGAAGAAGATGGTTGATCGTAAGAAGAAGAAGGAAAAAGGAGATCGTCGAAGGTCTCAATCTCAGATGACGCGCACGTCGAGGCTGGACCTGGTATCTTCCGATCGCTGAAATGATTCGCGGGTCGTTCCCCGGCAAGATCCCCCTCATCATCACCTCCATCTTCGGTGCACTCGGGGCCGGAATCATCGTCATCGTTGCCCCGGAGCTCCTCGGCTGGCAGGCTCTCAAACTCAGATTCGCAATCTGACTCATCCTTCGAATCTAATCTGGGAAAAGGCAGGGAAGTATTCAAGGCTCGTGAGGCGTGCATGTCGCGGAGAGCGGTCGACATCTGCGCCATAGAGCCGGGTGGGGCGTTAGCAGCCATGCGCGAGACGGGCAACTGCTTCGGCGAGAGCAGTTCATCTCCCAACAGATGATCCTCTTGGGGCCGAGCTTGCGACGTCGAGGAGGAGCCGGCAGGGGGGATAAGTGGTAGGCCAAAGGTCATCGGGACATGTGAGGACGGATTCGCCGTGAGAGGTGGCTCAATCTGCGGCTCAGTGTCGAATTCGGTAACCGTGGATATCATCGAAATCGGCCGGTCTGTCAGGTGAACCGGGGAGTCGGCATCGGGGAAGCCACCGGGCATGCAAAACACTGGAGAGTCTGTTCCATCAAAGGCGTGGTCGTTGGATTGCCCGGGGGGAATCTTCGTCCTCGTCGGGGAGGAAGCGTGAAGCGGTCTCGTCACGGCGCCCGGGGGCGTCTTCGTTAGGTATTTGAAAGGTGCTTTCGTCAAAGGTTCTCCTGACGGATCTTCGTCCAGTTCATCAGCCGAGTCGTCCTCCTCGAAGTCACTGTTTGGTAAGGACGCGGGCGGGCCGTGGTTCGATGTGGGCGATTCGTCCTCCCCTATTGATGCCGCAAGGGCTCTCGACTGCGCTTCCATATCCCGCCGTCTCTTCTCCATGATGGCTTTTTGGCTCTCCTCATAGACTTGACTCTCGCGAATCGATTTGCTGTACGCGAGTCGGATATGCTCTCGGCGCTGCTCGAAATCTATTAGTCCCACCGATACCCGCCTTTGATTGAGAGCGTGAGGATGAGGCATGGTCAATGAATTCTTGATAGTGAGATGATTGGAAGACGATGATCCTGCTTTGCCGGATGCCTTGAGGGACGAGTTCACTGTCGATGCCATCGAGATGGTCTGCCTTGGTCGCGAGCTTCTTAACGGCGGCGAGATCTGGGAAGGTCGCTCGCCAATGTATGCGGGAAGTCGACTGCTGTGGGTAGAAGCCTCCAGGCCCGGAGAGAGCCCCTTGCGTCCGATTGGTGTCCTCGTTCTCGGTGTTGTTGGGGCAGCTGCGGGGGACTTTCCAATGATCTGGGATCTTCTGCGTGCGGAAGGAGAGTTGGAGCGCGTGGAGGATGCGCTCGAGGTCGGGCTATTCAAGTGTCTGACGGAGACGGGTATTCTTGAGGGGTAGGCAGATAGAGAGGGAGTCGACGAAAGGGAGATCCGGGGGGTGGGCTAGAGAGGAGAAGATTGTTGGTGAATTGGAGGAAAACAAGAAACAGCAGGGCCCAAGAGGCAGAAAGAGGGGGGAAGGGGGGGGGGGGGCGATTCCGGGCAAGCGGGGGGTCTGTCGCCGACGAACCTTGGGTGATGGTTTCCTCTGATCCGAGAGAGGACCGCCAGGATACCAGTCTGCGGTGGATGATGAAGGATCTGCGTTGGAATCTGTGAAGCTGCGCTGCCGCGCCAAACGACCGCGTGAGCTGGTGTCCGAGGTCCTCCGGGGCCGAGTACTATCGACGGCGAAGCCGCCTGCGGAAGGGTCGTGCTCCTGACGTGGGAGCGCTCCGGGGAGTAGAGTCGGAGAGGGTCTGGACGGGATCGCAGAGACTGGGCGCGGGCGTATGGAAGTCGGTTCGTGGATAGGCTTGCGCGACAAGTATGTCATTGACTTTGAATTCATCGAGGGATCGTCTGTGACCGGTCGAGGATTGGCAACACGGCTGGCGAAGGACTGCGAGCTGTTGGATAGCTGGCCCTGTGCAACATACTTGGGCCTTTCCGGACGGGGCTGCGGCGAGGAGGAGGAACTTTGCGTTTCCCTGATCGAGAGGGAGGCTACGCCGGCGCGTGGGCTCGTGTACCCGGCCGGGGTGGGGGTTTGCGGCTTCAATGTGGCGAGATCCTGCCTCGAAGGCGATGTTGCATGGTGTTGTCGCGCAGGAGGAGATCTCTGAATATCGGAACGGGGGCTGTGACTCGTTCTTGTCGTCGTCGTTGCCGTCGTTGCCGTCGTCGCCGTCGTCGTTGCTGCTGCTGCTGCTGTTAATGTTGGTGTTGTTGTGGCTTTCGTCGTTTGTCTATGGTTGTGATTCTGGCTCTGGCTTGGGCTAGAGTTCTGATCAAAGTGTTTCTTGAGGTCCTTGACGCTTGGGTGACCGGGCGTGCCGCCTACACCGCGATGACCAGGATGATTGTGGGGAGGTAGGTACGGGGTGCTGAAGGATGATATTCTGGATTCGAGAGGGTTTGAGACGGAACGCAAGTTCTGTCGGGAGGGAATGTGGCCAGGAGGTAATTCGACACGCTTCGCAGGAGGGAAGTCTTGGCCGTTTGAGCGTGGTAGAGGTGGTGGTGGTGTTGTTGTTGTCGTCGTCGATGTAGTTGTTGTTGACTGTGGTCGAGGGGGAGTTGTCATTGGGGTGCTCTCCGGGTCGCAGATGAGACTGGAGTCACGAGAGCTGTGGGCAAGATCGTCGGACTCTAAGGCGGGAGCTGCATGGTGGGCGCTGGATGGAAGATCGTTCTCATTGGTGTCGGCAGAGGGTCCCGGGGGAGTCGAGAGAGCAGAAGAGTACGAGGCGTCGGAGGAGCAGGAGGAAGAAGGGCAGGAGAATTCGGCGGTCGCGGCGCTCGCAAAGAGGCCAACGGCGGCGGCGGCGGCAGCTCCAGCACCTTCAACAGCTCCAGCACCTTCAGCTCCAGCAGCTGTCGCAGGAGCCGCGGGAGTCGCAGAAGCAGTAGCACCGGCACCAGCACCAGCGACGGCAAAAGCGACAGCGCCAGCAGTCGCGGGAGTCGCAGCGACGGCTTGATTGGTACGAAGACCTGTCGTCGAGTCGGACACGGGAGCCGTCAAGGGGTCGTGGTCGTCGAGGCGGGAAGGATGGCGAGGGTGCGAAGGGGGGCCGTGGATGGCATTGCGGGTATCTCGCAGGCCAACGCCCTTGTCCGGGACCATGGTGGGCACTTCAAGGGAGCCAGGCCAGGCCTGGCCGGGGACATGAGCGTCTGTCAGGCAGCTCTGGTGGAGCGGCTGGTCAGGGCACGACGAGAGGCCCACGCAGCGCCGTCAAGCATCGATGCGTTGTTGGGTATGTTTCTGGTGTTTGGGAGGGGGGAGAGACCCTGGGAGGCGGCCGCGGGTGGTCGGTTGTATTGCACTTGTGCATATGCAGCAAGCACCATTAGCACCGTGCGAGGAGGGTCCAGTCCCGTCGACGAAGCAAGGAGGGAGAGAATGATAGGTTCGTGTTGTCGCTGAGAAAGATGGGCCAGTGCTGGATTCGGATGCTGAAGAAGCCCACCGTGAGCCTCAGACTTGCTGTACTGTACCGCTCGAGATTGGGTACGGTCATGCTCCTAGTCCGTACATACACATCCACCGGGGTTTGAACAACGACCTCTTTCCACCGTCGGAGCAAAAAGGACGGTCGGGACGGCGAGCGCCTGCAAATCGAGGCGGGCGGGACTCTCTGCTGCTGCTGCTGCTGCTGCTGGACGATGAGCCGAGAATGGCGAGAGCTGACGTGGGATCTGGCAGCTCGATTCGGTGCGACGTTCACAATGACGAGACGGGCTTAGCGACGGGGCCACGGGGCGGTCATGATTGGCTCACGATGCTATTGGCGCGGTATCAGATGAATGGAAGGATCAGAAAAGAGCGGGATGCCAGCGAGGGAGGTGTCGGACCGACAGATGCCAGATCGAGGAGGAGGGGGAGGAGGAAGACGAAGACGAAGAACGAAGACGAAGGACGAAGACGAAGAGAGACACTAGCAGACCCAAACAATAATTCGATTATTTCCTCTGAAAATGGAATGGATGGATTCACGTTCATTTTTGATGGAGGCATCAATTGATTGCAGACGCGCAAAGAGCCTAACCTAGAGCCATGCAAAAGGTGGATGGATGGATGGATGGATCCCACTGAAAGGAACCGGGGTTGTGCTCAGAGGAACCGCGGGGGAACCTCTGGCTCGGCGCTCGACAGCCGGTGTTCTCAGGTCTCGGGTTGGTATCGCCAAACACTCGCACTGTACGGAGTACATACTCCGTACGGAGTAGTAGTAGTAGGTACTAATGCGGAGCACTCCGCTCTTGTTCTCGTCCGGCCGCGCTGCGTCGACGGCAGGCGCTACCGACCGTGCCAGTACCTGGGTAGTGCCTTCCCTCCGCGCACGCAACGCGAGGGACTAGCCGAGAGGAAAGAGGCCCGGAACCCGGGGAGGGCGCGACCAACCTATCAGGCATAGCGCTCGCGGCGCTACCTCCGCCAGCGGATCGGTGGCCTGGCAGGTGGTGTCGGGGGCACCCATTCCGACCACGTTGCGCCCGTACGGCACTCGTACTTATACTCGTACTATTCTCAGGTACGGAGTACCCCGTACGGAGTACGGAGTACTCCGTACCAGTACTCGTATTCATTCTCCCCTAGGCTCTTCACATGCAATGTGCAGCTCCAAGACGAGCTGAGAAGTGCGAAGTGCAGCGAGAACCTCCAGCCTTCCAGGCATTGTCACTATACGAAGTCCTGCGTGCTCGTACAGGTACTCCTGGGGATTACGGAGTATTTTTGGCTCATTGCTGGGGCCGCGTGGTCGGTCCTTCCCTCAGCCTCCAAGACCGCGCTTGCCGTTCCTGTAGTACGGAGCACTCGTGGTCGTACTTGTATTTACGGAGTACGGAGTACGAATGCGAGGCATCAAATGGCAGGAGAACACAATGGACGACGGCAGGAGAGACCGGCTCAAATACCAAGGTCCCGGGTAGGCGCCGATCCTCGGCTCAGCACAGGCACCACTGGACTGGACGCTGGATGGATTGCAGTCCTCGATCATCGGAGAATCTCTACGGAGTATGGCGTGAACCTTGAGAACGACAAGCTCGCCATACTCGATACCCAGTACGCAGCTTGTCAGCAACGCCTGGACTCCGTACAATGTCGTACTGGTAGGGGATTCTGCAATAGACATCAGTGGATTCAATGTTCATTCGTCGTATGTTCCATAGATATTTCGTAGGTGCAACCCGTATACCAGCTCCCCCTTGTCCGAGGCTGATGAGCCTCCTCATGTTCATAGTACATATCCATATCATTAGCCCCCTTCAGCGCCCTTCTTGTCACATCGCCCCACGTCCGGGACAGGAGGTCAAATCATCTTCCCCCTTCCAAGCCTTTGGCGATATGGCAAGGATGGCTCGAAATGATCACCGCCCCGTCCGAGGTGGCCTCTGGCGGCAGATGCTGAGAACAGACTCCCATGTCCAGCAGGTCGGCCGTCGATCCCAGCGCCTGCCAACGGGTCTGAGAGCACGGAGTACGGAGTTCGGAGTGGGAGTATCTCATATACGCACTCGCTCGAGACCACATGTGCCATCCCTCGTTTGACTGGCCCCGTCGAGGTGCACGAGGAAAGGATGTGAAATTACAAAGGAGAGAACCTCGGCTGAGCCAACGTGTCCAGAACGAAGTCGTCCGAGTGGGAAAGGAGGTTCCAGATTCCACAATCTGCGGAGTGCAGTATGGCCTCCTAGGCTTGGTCAAAGGTCTCGGGTTCCCTCTCCCTCTGCAACGCATGTCCAATCCCCTCAAGCTATTTGCCTTTGCCTCCCCTCCAATCCATCCATGTCTAGGTACGGAGTAATCAAACCTCGAACTTCAACTGCCGAGCACAGATGAAGGAGAGGCACCTGCTCGACGGCACCGCGCGGCATGATGTGGACTTCTCCCGCCGCGTGCATTGTGAGGCCAATCCAGGTACCGCTTTGGCCCCTCGCATAGTACTTACTAGATGTATCCTTGATCTTTCCCGGGATGGCGGAGAAATTCCACGGGCCGTCCTTGGAAAATGGGAAGAACCCGCACGAGCCCACATTCTACTAGTAGTACTCCGTAGTACGTTGACCTTGCCCGCCCAGAGGGGGTACCTCTGATTCCTCGCCTTTCACCTTGAATGTGCTTGTAATCCAAGGTCGTGCGCAGGTACGGAGTTAGTACCAACCTGTATCATGCAGGCAACACGGAGTGCCGCATCTTTCAATGAAAGCACGGGCAGGAAGAGGTGGGCCCCCCTTCAACGCGCCTGCCATCGCGAAAGGGAGCACCGGGATCCTCGCCCGGGCGTCACTGCCCTTTGTTGACTGCCTCTACGGACTACTCGTACGGAGTACGGAGTACTACCAACAGGGCAGGCACGCTCCCGGATGCACCTGTCTTTCAAAGACTGCTCGTCAGGAGCGGCAGGAGCTGCCGAATCCGCGCCTGCCCTCTGATGCACAGTACGAATGCCAGGCCAAGGGCGTAATTCATACGGATCATGTCTAGGGGCCTCTGCGAAAAGTCATCGATTGAAATATCACGGCAAAACTCCAGGGGAAATCCCACTAGTAGTACTCGTAACGATCGTCAAGACGCGTCTGTCCCAGCCTCGGCCTTCAACCCCGGCCCAGCCGTGGATGCGCAGGATCCTCACCCGCGGTACAGATCGACACCCGCAGTCGGCAATTTCAGGCACCTCGTAGGTACATGTGCCTCAGACCTCGAGTGCGAGCACAAGTCCTTGGATGCTAACACTGCTTCCAGGTGGTCCTGGCAGCCAGGCCCGGGAACCAGTAGCCGTCGCCTCTGATCCCTGAGAGCAGCCCCCCCCCCCCTTCCCCTGCCAGGCACTTATCCCCGTCCGTGAGCTACGGCTGCAAGTGCAACAACCACAGGGCTGGCCTCGTCACACACATGCACATCACACAGGCGGTCGCTCTCTCTCTCTCTCTCTCCCTCTCCTCGTCGATCAGAGACAGCTTCTCATGGGCCACCCAATCATCCCCAATATGGGAATGAACCGCCGCCCGTGATTGCAGGCGCCATCTCGTGATTGACCATGCCCGGGAAGCGGAAGCTCGAAAGCCATGGTCCCTCGACTGCTCAGGGCCTCGATCGGGCATGTCTCTCTGCGGACGCCTCGCCACCTGTCAGGCGGGACTTGCTCGAGCGGTTCTTCCCGGCAGTGCGCACTTTGAGACAGCACGTTCTCTTCAAGCTTCCCGCCGCCTCGAGGCTGAGACGCAGGAAGATTGCGATGTCGGGCTTGACGGCCGACAGCAGCAGCGACGGCAGCGGCAGCGGCAGCGGCAGCGGCAGCATGGAGTCTCGGCTCGCCATTGCCCTGGACACCACGTTGGTCTGCGTTGGCGAGTCGTCGTCGCAGACCCTGACTGACTCTGCTGTGGCGGAAGCCGAGGACCTGAGGTGGCAGCAGTGGGAGTGCTTCTCCCAAAGGGGAGATGACTCCAATATCACTCTTTCGGATGGCGTCGCTTCCGCCGCCGCCGTCCAGTCCGAGGTGTGTCCGAGTCCCGTCTCGAAGCCCCTTTTCGCTTCGCCGAGAATTTGTATGCTCGAGACTTTTGCGTGTGCTTGTGTGTGGGCGTGCGTGTGAGAGTGTATGCGCATGTCTGTGTGCGCCTGGATGGAACGCGAGCTAAAGCGGCAACTCCTTCTAGATTGTGGACTTCGTCATCTGGCTGCTCTTCTCCCGGCTAGGCAGCTCTGGGGGCAGGCCGAGGCACCTCCTGTGCGATGGCTTGCGCAAAGGCGTTGCCGCAGATGACTCGAAGCGCACCTCGGTCCCGGGCGTCATCGCCTTGCATTCGAATGCTCGAATCAAGGCCTTGAAGGAGGATCCGTGGCCGCACGTTCTTGCCCTTCTCGGTCAAAGTGGCCAACGAATCATGATCAACATGCTCATAGATTGCTCCCTCTTCATCAAGATCGGCGCAGGATTGCAAAGCTACTATCAGGTCACGGGTAAGAAGTCTCGCGGCTCACCTCGCAGTTTGGGGAAGCAATCGTCTGACTGGAAGGATCTTCATCAGGACCTCCCCTGTACGATCTCCCGGCACAGTCCGCCGATGGCTCTTCCGAGATAGGCCCAAGCAACCCACGGAAACTCTCAGAAATCAATCTCGTGAGAAGTAGGATCTTCTACGCAAGGCCTACCTTTTCGTCAAAGGGCACAATTCAGTCGGGTCTGAAGCATATTCGTAAGCAATGAGAACGTGGCTTTGGCACCCTGTCGCTCGCCGGCTAACAGGTTCAGATGCTCTCAATCGCTTTCGGTATACCCCTGAGTCGGGTCTGGCAAAGGGGGAAGAGAAGGCGCCGGATGCAGAAGAGCAATCACTCGAAGATCGAAATGAGGTTAACACGACGAAACTGTTGATGTATATTTTCCCGCGCCAATTCGGACTTCACAATGTCTTCACTTCGAAGGTCAATCCCAGGCAGACCACGCAGACCTTCCTTGACTACTCTATTCGACAGGACGAGGATCTCTTTAGGACGGGGCGGCCATCTGCGCAAGGTGATGGATCAGTGGAGCAGGCTAGGATCCTGCACAAGGTCCCGAAGCGTCTCAGGGGGCCAGTCAAGCAGCTGGTGCGACGACTGCAGATTCTCCACGGCCGATGCTCCTATTTTGAGCTCCTTCGACACTACTGCCCAGCGCCATTAGACAATCATCACGTCGACAAGAGGTCCAGCTCAAGTGCAGCACCCAGTGCGGGCTCGATGTCCTCTCTCCCAAGATCTGCTACTCAACGAGCAGGTCGAGTATCCGGTTCCAGAAACAAGCCAACCCAGCAATCACGGGCTTTGAATAAACGAGGCTCTCGAACTCAACGTCTCGCGGCCTCTCAGCCAATGTGCGAGCTCGAGTACGACTCAATCATTGAATTGGCATCCCCCCACGCTCATGTCTCGGCCTTTTGTCAAGCCGTCCTCTCCACCATCATACCAGATCGGGTCTGGGGCGATGGCCCACGTAGTCACAACAAGACGGTCTTCCTTGGCCGGATTGACCTCTTCATCAAGCTACGTCGATTTGAGGCTGTCTCGTTGCATGGCCTGGCGCAGGATTTCAGGGTGAGCGCCGCAATGGCCGAGAATCCCCTTGTTGACCACCAAATCTAATCAAATCTTTTTTTTCTCAGATAGCAGACATGGCGTGGCTGCAGCCGCCAGCCTGTCAAGGTCAGAAGACGAGCCAGACAGACATGAATAAACGACGGGAGATCTTCCACGAGTTCCTCTACTACGCATTCGATTCGCTGCTTATTCCTCTGATTCGGAGCCATTTCTATGTCACAGAGACCAATACCCATCGCCTCCAGGTCTTCTACTTCCGCCACGATGTGTGGAGAAGCGTCGCAGATTCTGCGCTGACTGACCTCAAGTCGTCCATGTTCGAAGAGATCAGGCTGGACGAGGCAAAGTCCATCCTCAGCCGCAGGCGTCTGGGATTTGGCCTCATGCGCTTGCTTCCCAAGGGCAGAAAGATGCGCCCTATCACCAATCTCAAACGCCGATCCCTGCATTTGTCTAGAGACCCCAAGGGGCCAAAGGTCTTGGGACCCAGTGTCAACTCAATCCTTCACCCGGTCCATGCCATGCTCAAGCACGAGAAGGTATGTTACATATGGAGAGACCCGAGAAAGAAAAAGATCTTCTCTCCTTGCCGCGAGCTTGGCTGATTCATTCTCAGGACACTCATTCCTCCAGGTTGGGCTCGGCCCTGTTCGCAGTCGGCGACTTATACGGACGGATCAAATCGTTCAAGCAGTCCTTAACACCTGGAGAACATACATTGTACTTCGCAAAGCTCGATGTCACCGCTGCTTTCGACACGATCCCACAGTCTGCCGTAGTCGAGCTGATGCGCACCATCCCCCAACAGCACAAATACATCATGACTAAACACGTCGAGATCAAACCTGGCGATCGTCCCTTATCAGACACGGGAGGCTCAGCGCGAGGCAAGCCAACAAGGCGATGGTTCGCAACGGCCATTGACGACGGGGAATCGACATCCTTCCTGGACCGCTTGGAAGGGCGTCTCGGGAACGGCAAGAGGAACACCGTCTTCATCGACAACCCCGTCCTGCGACCGGAGGAAGCCAGCACCTTGCTCGACCTCCTCGCGCAGCACGTCGGCCAGAATATCATCAAGATCGGCAAGAAATACTACCGACAAAAGAAAGGGATCCCGCAGGGCTCCGTCTTGTCGTCTTTCCTGTGCAACTACTTCTACGCCGACCTGGAAGCCAAGCACCTTGGATTCCTGGATGGCCCGGACTGCTTGCTCATGAGGCTGATCGACGACTTCCTCCTCATCACGCTGGACAAGGCCAAGGCGCAGTCATTCGTCCGAATCATGCACCAGGGGTTACCCGACTACGGCGTCGAGGTCAATCCTACCAAAACGTTGGTGAACTTCGACATGGCGATCGCGGGGGGCAACGTCCGCAAGGTCTCCCGGTCTGCCAAGTTTCCTTACTGCGGGATATCGATCGACTGCAGGACGCTGGAAATCAGCATGAGCCACGATAGGGCCAGCAATGTGCCCATCTCGGCATCCCTGACGATCCATTACGGCCGGTCGCCCGGCCAAAACTTCCAGAAGAAAATGCTTCGTGAGTGTTTCTCATTGCTTTCTCTTCCACTCTTCTTCTCTAGAGAAATACAGGTGCAGAGTCGCCCTTCTAACGTGGAAGCTGGTACAAGACGCCTTCGCCCTGCAGTCGCACGCCATGTTCTTCGACACGGAGCATAACTCCAAGGCGACCGTCCTTCGAACACTACGCGGAGCTTTCCACGAGACGGCGCAAAAGATGTGGGCGTATCTGCGATGCCTGTCAGGGGCCCGGCGCCCCAGCGAGAAGCTCATCACCCATACCATCTTCAAGCTGGCGGATGTCGCCTTTTCCATTTTGACGGGCAAGTCGAGGAAGAGCAGATTCGAAACGTATGCTTGCGACATTCGCAAGAAGGATATCACTGTGTGAGTTGACCCCTTTTCCATGCTTCTACCAATGGAACTATATCTAATCCGGGGAAATCTTCTGGTGGGCGGTTGTGGTGGCTCAGTGTTGCCTATTCTGCCTTCTTCGATTTCTTGACCAGGAAGCAGACCAAATTTGGCAGTGTGCTATCCTGGTTGAGTGAAGAAATTGCTCGGCTCCGATCAGCCGAGAGGTGATGTGTGGTAATGCCATGAGTGAGAGAAGACTATTGGGGCAAATGCGGAATCGGAAAAGACCCATCCTTTGATTCTTTGTTCCCCTTCTCCTCATTCTTCCTCTCTCGAGCCAAAATTTCCCCACTCACACAGCCATCCATTTCAGCCACAAATGCCATCCTTCCGGGAAGGCGGACACATCGCCCGGACCCCAACGCCAACATTCATCGTCTTCCTGATGGGTGAAGCCGAGGTATTTGACGAAAGAGAACGGCACCGGCTCGCAGATCCACAATCCGGACTCTGCGGCATCATCCATAAAGACGGGGCCCGTCATCATAAACCACAACACGACGAAAGACAAGTTGAAGGCCCGACGGAGGAAGACGGCTGCTTTGGAGGGCGGTGTCTTCTGCGCGCCAAACAGGCTTCTCGCCGCGGAGGTGATGGCCATCTGTATGGCGATGCCGACAGGCTGCAAGCAGAAGAACAAGAGAGGCCGCCACGGCTTGGTCAAGGGGATGGATCCGAGACTCCCCAGCGCATGGTGCAGGCCAGACGAGAAGAAGGCGAGAAAGACGCCCGTCAAGTAGGTCGTGAGAGCGCCCTTGGCAAGGTATCCCTCCTTGATCAGGTACTGCGCCGGGGCGGTGAAGGACATGCGCATGCTCTGGTGCCAGAAGGAGCCCCAGATCCCGGGGAGCCCGCGGTCGAGAATCTGGCTGAAGGAGCCGAAGAGGGAGGCGTACATCCAGGAGCCGCCCTTGGAGGGAGCGAGCCTCTCCATCAAGAGGAAAGCGATGATATCGGCCATGGACGAGTACGTCTGGATCACGAAATAGACGCCCACTCCGGCGGAGAGGCACCTGGTGAAGGTGAGCCCCAGGGGCGACAGGTTCTCGAGGTGGCGCGGCAGGCCGCCCTTGTACCAGGTCGCGGAGGCGGGGCCGATGATGAAGTAGGGGTCCAGCATTACAACGCTACCGACGATGTCGAGAGCGATGTAGCCGAGGGCGAAGCGGAGGAGGCGGTCGCGCAGGAAGGCGGAGCGGTTGGCGAAGATGCGGAAGCCGGCCTTGGTGACGGGCGACATGGAGCTCATGTCGACGGGGTCTCCTGACTTGATCTTGGAGGCGTTTGGACTCGGGAGATTCGACAGAGAGATGTTCCATCCTGAGGGAAGTTAGAGTGGTTCTCTAGTCGATGAAGAGAGGTGCTTGAAGACAAGGAAATGTCGCAGTAGATATGGAGGGAAAAGGGAGTTGGAGGTGCAAATGACGTACCGCTACCTCGGAAACTCTGGACCAAGTCCGTGGCCCATAAATAACGTTCAAAGAATGAACCCTCGTGCGGGAAACCCTGCCACACGTATTCATACAGATCCTCCTCGAATTCGTCGCTGTCGTCATGGAAGTCCTCGCGCACGTTCACCTGAACCAGCTTATCGCCAACTTGTGCCCCTTGAAAGGAAGAACCAGGTTTGCGCTGCCTCACATCTCCCACTCCTCCTGCTCCGTTCGCAACAGCACCATTCGCGACAGCACCGTTGGCCGCACGAGTCTTCGCATGCTTGCCATCCCGGCGGGGCCTGCGCAACACCCTCATGACGTCCCTATGCACGTCCACATTGACGAGCAGATGCCACGCCCAGGAGCAGAGGTGGAGGGCGCCGACGCCGGAGCAGTACGCCCAGCCGAGTTTGGTGGGGACGAGGTAGAGGGCGCGGCCGATGGAGAGGGCCCATATTGCGGCGAGGACTGCCCATGTTGAGCGGCGGATGGGTTGGGATGAAGATGAGGATGAGGAGGAGGGAGACGGGGGCCAGAAGGCGATGTAGATCGGGAGGATGATGTAGGGGGCGAGGGCGAGGGGTGTGTACATTGGGAGGATGGCGCCGGAGGCGAGGGCGGCGTGGTGGGAGAGGCGGTGGGCGTTGCGGGCGAGATTGGGGAGAAGGGGGAGGGGGGCGTTGGCGATGGAGTCGGGAAGGTGCTTTTGCCAGGTTTGGGTGAACATGGTGGCGGTTGGGGCAGAGAAACTGCCTGCTTGCTTGCTTGCTGTGCTGTTTTGGTGTTGGGAGGCGAGAGCTCGTTTGTTGGTCTTTTGTTGTTTCTCTTCCCTGAATACTTCGCACCTCGAAGCTATCTGATCCGGCTTGATTGCTCACGTAGGAGGGACGTTTGCCCAGTGAGACTCCGGGGTGATGATGGAAAGAAGAGGGCGGTTCGTTGGGTTGGCACGCGATGGGGAGGCGGGAGCAGCATCAACGCGGATGCGATCGCCTCATGCTAGACAGTTCATGTACGCAATACTGCAAGGGAGCGTGTTAGTCGCGAGCTGGGTCGGGCCACGATAGGGGGCGAGATGATGGAATGGATATCCTTCGGTCAGGTTGTGCGCCGGGCGAGGGGCAGCAGGACGTGATAGATATACGGACGAGGACAGAGGGCCAGGAATGTACAAGCACGCAGGACTCGAAGATGCCAGGTGTACGGAGTAGGTACTCCGTAGTACGGAGTATTACAAGCACACGCAGACGAGAATGTGGTGAGTGCTTATGCTGATTATGTTTCATGATTATGATGAGGATGAGGATGACGGTTAAGGCTGCTGTCGACCTGACCGGGCTGCGGTGAGACACGGCAGACGGCACGTCCTCATATGACGAGGTACGAGTATGTGCTCGTGCATGCGGCGCGGCAGGACGGGATGCGAACAGGTTGTGCTCCATACGAAGCGTGTGCTCGTCCTTGTATGCGTGTGGGGTCGTTCGCGCGATGATGCGACGCTCATTGCTTACTGGTGCGCGGTGCGTTCGACTCGACATCAGCTTACGGCGCGGCATGCGCGGACGACGGGCGGCGGGGGCCTGCCTGGGAGGCCGGCATTGCTGCTGATGAGAGCCAGCTCGGGAGGGCGGGGGGGGGTTGAAGCACTGAGGGCTGGGCGGCGCGTGGAACGGGGATTCTGCCTTCTATTGGCCCGGCGGTGTTCGGGACACGGGACACGGGACACGGGACACAGGGGAACTGGGTGTTGAGAACGCGGTGCTGTGTGTGTCGGTGGGCAATGCCGGTCTGGGTGCCGGTGTCGGTGCCGATGTCGTGGAGGATGTCGTGGATTCGTGGGTGATGACGATGTCGTGGACGATGGAGGTTGGTGGTTTGCCGGAATCTGGGGAGGCGAGTCGCTGATGACATAATCAGGCTTGAGCACTCCGTAAGGCGGCGGAGAATCTCCTGTCCTGAGGAGGTGCAAGGCTGGATGTCAGGCCGGAGATTAGCCGAGGGGCCCGGGAGCACAAGGGGTCAATCGAGCCAATCAGAGGGTTTTGAGGGAGTTGCAGGGTAAGCGCTAATTGGTGAGGGTGAGTGGACGTCCGACTGCGATGGACCTTGACCTGGACTGTGGATTGTGGCTGGATGCAGGGCCGGCTTCGAGCTGCAGGAAGGGAGTTGGAAGACGAAACAGAATGGGGATTTTGTTGGGGCGCCGGATTCTCGGATGTCAGATTGGGGGACCGTCGGTGCGAAGTGCTCATATGATCGTGCCAAACAGGAGGCGTAGGGCAGGCAGGGAGGGGGGCGGGGGGGGGGCACTCGTTTGGGAAGTGCTGAGGCGAGCGCAATTCGGAGTCGAGACTGGACAGCTGTTGGTAGGGCAAACAGATTCGCCGAGTGCGAGTGCTGTTCGTACTCCCTACTATGTACTACTAGTAGTATGTTGCATGAGGAGGTAAGCGTGGAGAGAATGGGCTGTGTTCATCGCAGAGGCTCGGGTTGCTTCACCCGATGCGCAGCATGCAAGTCCATTTTGATCTGGATGGCATCCATCTCAATACACTGATGCGAAAGTGGGAGGCTCTTGGCGAACCGGTGGGGGCGTACGAGTAGAGTTACTCCGTATGTACGGAGTACAGAGCACATTGGATATACGGGGTATTCGAGGAGGACACTCGCGCAGGGAAGGGCGAATTGCCGGGGAAAACTTCGCCATGGGCATCTCCGAGATGCCGGGAGATGCGGCCATCTGCGGAGTACTTCGTACTTCGTACGGAGTACGGAGCACAAGAAGTCGTGCTCTTCATGTCCTCAGCTTACGAAATATGCAGCCGGCACTCGGTCAGGCAGCATCGACAGGAGTCGAGAAACAGCATACGACATACGAATGATGTGATCTGGCGGTGTGTGGCGGAGTACGGAGTACGGAGTACTCGTACACGATATCCCCACGAAGCAGATGCCGGATGCGGGACCGCGGAGGTGGCGAGGCGGGTGTACACGGCCAGCATCCGAGGCGGGAAGATTGAGGCGAGAAGATTGAGGCTCAAGTCGAGGTCAGGGCGCGAGATCGTCCAATGCATGTTTTCGTGCATGAAGTCAGAGTCAGGGTCGGATGGAGGTTGGAACCAGGGATGAAGCTGAGATACAGGTAGGGGTGACAGGAGGGTTAGGGTCAGGTCAGGGTCAGGGTTATTGATGAATCTGGCTTTTCCAGGCAAGACCCTCCCCGTGCCCGCCCATCGTCCCTTCCCTGCATGTCCACCCCCTCGTCAACCTCGTCCCTCCTCCTTTTCTCTTCATCTGCTCCTCTTCTTGTCCTCCTCCTCTTCTCGCATCACCATCATCACCATCCCCACCATCCCCACCATCCCCATCTCTGCAATGAGATTCACAGACTCGAGCGCTCGCCCAAACTCGTACGATTCCCAGAGCAGCGCTCGTACCGCCCATCGCCAGCACCACAGGGTCCTCCTCCCCGATCCCTGGCCCCGAATCTGTGGGCCCGGCTCCTGGAACCAACAGCCCCAAATGGAGAGCCCGGCCCCCGGCGGTCCATCATCCGTCGGATGAGGCCCCAAAATGGAGTGCCCTGTCCTCCTCCTCTTCCCCTGACCAGAGTTGACCCCAAAATCCAGAGTGTCGGGGCGCCGCTCGGGGACCTCCACCAGAAAACCTTGAACGGCGAAGATGAGGAATCCTCACGAACGCGGCTGCGAGTTGAAGGGCTATGAATTCACGCAAAGGCGGCGAGCCAATGGCGTCCGCCGAAGTATCGCCGTGAGCCCTGTTCAGCCTCGAGTCCTCAATATCGAGTACCAACGGCCCGGCTAATATGAGAACCAGTACTCCGTACGACCACTGGCACTCACTCGAGGCGTGTGGCATCGGACGCGATACTTCACCGGGAAATATCTCCATCGCTTGCCGCATTCCAGCCAGGTGGCCACCGCCTCCCCAGACTGCCCTGGCCCAGCGACAAAGCACCCACCCAGGCCCATCGCCCACCAGGTCCCGTCACAGCCCATGGCGCCGCTGCCACATCCTGAAACACGCATGCCTTGCCTCGCCTCGCAGCCAACAACGGGTACCGCGCGCGTCACTCCCACGAGCACTCCTACGAGCATTCCGGGTCACCTTCATCCTCTTGCTCGTACTGTCCTTCCATCTCTACGGTGCGCGCGGACGCGGACTATCCTCTCCTCCGCATCTACCTGCGTTGCCACCATCCACCGTTCTTGACTCTCGGCCTGCCTGCCTCCCCTCGTCCTCGACACCTGTGCGCTTCTCGTGTCTCTCCTCCTCCAATCTGCCGCCCTTCTCTGTCTCTCTTCGTCTACCACACCACGCCTCCTCTCTCATTCAAACAGCAGCAGCAGCAGCAGCAACAAAAGCAGCGATAGCCACAGCGATTTCAGTGACAGCGGCGGCGGCGACAGCGACGACGACAGCGACAGCCCCAGTCCTAGTGGCAGCAGGGGTCCTCCAAAGTCATCCCATCCTTCATCAACATCATCCTTGTCTACGGGGGAGCGTGCGGGGAAATAGCACTAGAAGAGCAGCAGACTCTCCACTCCGGGGGCCTTTTCTCTTCCTCCTCTCCTTTTGTTCTCTCCTCCATTTCCCTCCCTTTCTTTCTATTTGCTTTTCAAGTCGCGCCATCCCCCGGAGCAAGACGCTCGAACTGCGCGACGATCCATAGCCCTCGCTAGTGCCGGCCCGAGGTTCATGGGCGATCATATATCCACGGCTTGCGCCCCCCCCATCTGTGCGTGTGTACTGCTTGTGAGCGTGCATCACCATTCAGCGTCACACACACTACTCGTACCTGCAACCTGCACTCCCGCTCCTCGTACGTCATCAGCACCAGACTTGGCCTCAGCATCGACGACCAATCCCGAATCGACGACACTCACTCTTCGCCAACGTCACGATCTCCCAAGACATCAAGGCCTTAGAGGCGGAAGCCTCGCCAATCTATTCGTCTTGCTGAAGGAAGTGAACCAGGCGAAGAAGCAGAACCCTGTAGCGAGACAAGACGAACGTCCGCCACAAGAAACATCGAACGCCCGCAGCAAAGCCCGCAGCAGGTCAAGCACATCTGATCTTGACGAGTTTGAAGATGGCAGACGAGTCCTGCATCGTCGGCGAGACGCCGAAGCACCGCGCCTGTGACGAATGTCGTAAGTCTCCTTGCCAACGTCACTTACCCCTAGGGAATGGAGAGAGAAATAGGGAAAGGGAAAGGCAGAGGAGGGATAAGGGGGTCGGAGAATAGCCATTGGCGAGCTCTGGATTTCTTGTTGACGTATAAATCCAGGATTTCGAAAGATTGCCTGCTCCAAAGAACCGGGCGGCTGTGCGAGATGCGAGAGAGAGGGCATTCTGTGCCATTACTCCCCTCAAAAACCAATGGGTCGCCCTCGAAAACGCCGGCTCGTAGACCTAGAGGATTCCCAACGGCCCTCTGTCGCCGTGACCGTGGACGTGGCGGTGACGGACTTTGCTACAGGCGTCAGGACCAAGGCGACAACAGGGATGACAACGGGGCCGACGACAATGGCAACGACCACAGTATTGACGCCAACGGCATCAGCGACAGCAACAGTAAGAGGAACGGCGACAGCATCGCTGACAGCAGCAGCAGCGCCAACAGCATCGACGACCACAGCGAGCAGCTCCGCCAGGGCAGCAGGCCCCGTGGCCGGCTTCGACCCCCCCTACGACTACCTCGCGTCCGGGCCGGCGGACGACGGCTTCGATGTTGCGGCCCTTTGCGAGACGGTCGGGCCGGACCAGAGCAAGCAATTCTTCGGCCTGTACGACTGGAATGGCAGCAGCGCGGGCATCAGCTTCATCGATCTGCTGCCGGACTTCACGCCCGAGAGCCCGAACAATCTCGGCGGCCAGGGAGATCCGGGCTCGATGGCGCTCATGCAGGGGCTGAGCTCGGGATCGACGATGCTGGAACTGTCGTCTCTGGATGGCTGCCCTTCGCTTGGTTCGCCCCTGAATGCCTCGGCCTGTCCTGGATCGGCCGGTTTTGACGGCAACAACGGCCTTCACTGCAGCAACAACTCCTCCAGCACCTGCACAAGTAGCGACAATCTCGATAACAACCACAGGGACCATTGCAAAAACAACACCAAGAAGAATCATTGCAAGAGTAGCTGCATGTGCACCAGCCATCACAACCAGAGCAATGCTCTCATCCAAAACCAGTCCGCCTGCACGCCGCCGGCCCGGACTCCCTTCTACGGCCACCAGAATAGCAATCTCGTCAGCACGCCCCCCTATCACGACGACGGCAGCCACGCTCCCCACGACCACGAGCATGAACCCGAACACGACCACGGCCTCAATCGACACGTCCACTCGGTCAACACCCCTCCCCACACCGCCTGCAGCTCGCCAAAGCACGCAGTCATGGCGGCAGCGTCGCCATTGTCCTCGTCCTTCGTCCCATCCTGCATGCCCTCTCTCAACGCAACCCCCCGCTGCCAAAACCGCTGCCAGGGCCGCCACGACCACACGGCCGCGCCCGCACCCCCAACCGCGACCCTCACCGCAGCGCCCCATCTACATGCTGCTCTCTCCACCCCGCAATCGACGCCGCACTCCCGCCCGCAATGCCACACCCGCTCGCACATGCCGTTCCCCTCGCCCTCCCCGTCCGAGACATGCCTAGCCCAACACCAAAGCCAGCCCCGCCACACCTCATCAAAGCCCCCTCTGCCTCCTCCCCCTGGCATCCCCTGCACATGCCTCTCCTCCCTCTTTTTCGCCCTCAGCTCCCTCGCCCAGCTCCCCGCACACATCCCCTCCGCGATTCGCACCGCCCGCGACGCCTCCCGCATGGCCCACCGCGTCATCAACTGCCCCGAGTGCTACGACGTCACCATCGTCGACCCCTCCAAGCGCCCGCCCATCCAGTGCTTCCAGAACCTCATGTGCCTCGGCTCCCTCGTCCCCGCCGCCTGCAACGCCTACGTCTCCATCCTCAAGATGGTCGACATCGAGACGGACCGCGCCCGCGCCGAGAAGCGCGGCCTGTGGTTCAGCCTCGGCGAGCTCGGCGGCTCCCGCGCCGCGGCTCTGCTGTCCGCCGACCAGGGCGAGTTCCTGCGCAGGTGCAACGACAAGTACATCCCGCCGGATCTGTGGCGCACCGCCATCCGCCGCATCTTGCGCCTCGACGTCCACGGCGCGGAGGGCAGCGGCGCACAGCCCGACAGGGAAATGATCCACGGCGGTGAAAGCAACGGCCTCGGCCCCTTCGCCGCGTCGACGCCCTGCTCGCAGCCCGATGACGCCGGCGAGGCAGAGCCCCATCAGCCCCTCAAGGGCGTCATCACCCTTCTCGATGAGAAGAACAGGCGGCGCCATGCACAGATCGACAACCTCATCACCGCGGGCAGGATGCCCGAGAATTCGCCGTACCTGCTCTTTCCAGGGGCCAACCGGGTGGTGCCCCCCGAGGCGAGGAACTGCTCGCACATGCTCGAGACGGCGCGGCTCGCTCTGAGCAATTTGTCGATTGCGTGAGCCCACGACCTGTGAAGCCCAAGACCTTGCCAATGCAAGACCTGGGAAACCTGAGACTCTTGGAACCAACAAGGTCCCTTCTTCCACTACTTTTCCTTCTCCATGCTCCCTCAGCGAGCCGTTCTGTATATCTCCCTTGTTTTTTCCCTTTCCCAGTTGTTCTCTCTTTCTTCTTTTTCATCGTCAGCCTGTTGTCGGTCCATATGGAATTGATCTGGCCCCTTTGTCAGTCTGTTGGGTCACGGTCTGGCCCCCTCTTGTCGATCCATTCGGACAGGCTGTAGCCTCCTTCTTTTGAGTCTATCCAGGCGTGACCTGGCCCCTTTCTTGACAGTCTTTTTGGGCGTCTCATCCCCCCTTTTGCCATGCCACTCGCATCTACTCTCAGCCTTTATGACTTATCTTCAAGGCTTATGATAATCATGTCCATTGTGGCGCCACGACGGTGCGGGGGTTCATAAACTGGGACCTCGCCTTGAGATGTGCGATCTCGTGCCTATCAATATTTGCAAACGTACATGCTAGATATATGGATTCTTTTGGAACACACTCCATACTACTACTGGTACTACTACCCATGGATATGATCACCATCCAAGGAGCAACCCTACATGACGCCAATGAACTCCAGCTGCGTCTTGAGCCAAGCCTCCTCCTCCAGAGGCCACACAAAACAGGGTCATGATGAACACCTCGATATATGATGCTTGACAGCCTTCAGTGGTATCAATGATGCGTCGATTTTCTTTTCTGCCGCCGAAACGCCAGAATGCTATGCCGGAAATGCCCAATGGGAATACAAGTACGGAGTACAGACAACCTATCGAGTGTGAACAAAATAAGCGAGAAAAAGGAGAAACCCCCACGCAACCTCCCCGTGTGGCAGAAGCCACGAACCTCGTCCGTGATGATTCCCCGCGATGTATGAACATATCGGAAGAATAGAAACAAAAAAAGAAAAAAAAAGAAAAGCAAAAAGAGGGCGAGAAGAGCTGGGCGTTTTAATGCTTGTGCGGTATGTATATGGCTGCATAGAAGGTAGGTATAAACGGTATCGTACGCCAGGGCGCGGTATCGTGTGGTGTATCGTGTGGTGTCAGACGATATCGAACGGCATGGTATCGTGGAGGACAAGATCAGCCACCCCCTACTCCTCATCCCCCGACAACCCCAGCAACTCAATCTCCGTCCGGACAATCCCCTCGAAGTCCTCGCGCGGTATGCCCGACGCCCGCGCCAGCGCCCAGAGGCTGCGCACCGAGCGGCCGATGTGCTGGCGGACGCCGAACTCGGAGCGGGCCTGCCTGCCGGCGGAGGCCTCGAGGAGCGCGACGGTGGCGGGGCGGGGGGAGCTTGCGCTGGAGTCGGGGCGGGGGGCGAGGATGGCGCTGGAGGTGAGGACGGGGATGGGGTCGTCGGCAGTGGTCCACGAGCGGGAGAGGTCTTGTTGTGGTTGGGAGGGGTTGCTGGAGGAGGAGGAGGAGGAGGCTGATTTGAGGCCGAGGGGGGGTTCGGGCTGGTAATGGGAGGAGGGGGGGGATGTGTGGTTGGAGATGGGCTTTCGGCCGAGGGGGGGATCGAAGCGGGCGATGTGTGCGGCGAGGGGCTCTTCGTCGGGGTCGCGATTGTCGAGGGCGGGTTGGACGTGGTCGTACTGTGCGTAGTAGTCGTCGTCGTCGTCGTCGTCGTCGTCGATGTTGTTGTCGGTGGCTTCATTGTTGGTGGTGGGGACGGTGGAGGCGTGAAGGGGGCCATTGTTGGTGTGGGATGTGGAAGGGGGATTGTTGGTGTGTGTGGTGGAGAGGGATGTGTGAGTGGAGGGTTTGGGAGCAGGTGTGCGAGCGGGCGTGGCGTCGTAGCGGTCCCAGTAGCCGTCGTCGTCGTCGTCGTCGTCGTCGTTGTCAATGTCGATGCTCACTGCCGCCTGACTTGTGGTATGAGGGATAGAGGCGTTCGTGTTCAGAGGAGTCCAGGCAGTGGTGTTGTTCCTGGTGGTGGTGGCGTTGTTGCTGGCGGTAGTGGTCCTGGCATCCGCAAACTGCGCCTCTGCCTCTGCAATCGACGCAAACCCCCCAAAGGCCGAAAGCGCAGCGCCCTCCGCGAGGGTCAGCTCCGCGACGCGCCAGGCATCGCGCCCCTCCTCCGGGCAGTACACGAGACGGAACGCGAGGTCGAGGTCGTTGAGGAGGGCGAGGGCGTGGAGGGTCTCTGGGTCGAGGCGGCGGAAGCGGAGGGTGGAGTCGCGGTCCCAGTCGACCTCGACGACGCCGGAGACCGGGTGGGGGTCGAGCGGGGCGCGGAGGACGGCTGCGGTGAGGCGGGCTGCTTTGGAGGGGTCGTAGCAGAGGAGGCGGAGCCAGCCGCGGGGGGAGGAGGAGGAGGAGGAGGAGTCTGTGGCGGGGGGCGGGGGGGTTTTCGTGGTGGTGGTGGAGGAGGAGGAGAAGATTTGGACGCGCTGGCGGAGGATGGGGGAGAGGAGGGGGAGGATGCCGATGGCGGGGTCTGTGGATACG
>NIGD01000009.1:2520422-2549908 GCA_003055185.1 Escovopsis sp. TC
GGATGGAGGGGGCCGGCATGGCGGGGAGTGCTGGATGTTGTGTGGGAGTCGAGATGTGACGGGGGGGATGCGGTTGCGGTGATGGTGCACTGGTGATGACAGGTTGTTGACTTGGACCTGAAGTTGAGGCTGAAGGCAGCACGAGGCTGGAGGCAGCACGAGGCTGGACGGTGGTCGTCGGGAGGGGTGTAGGGTAGCTGAGTGTGAGTGGAGTTGCACGAGGCTGAGAAGATCATGCACGTGTGTTCGACTGGGGAGTCGAGCTTCCTTCGACTGGAAGAATGAGGTGGAGTGAAGGTGGAGAGGGCGAGATATAAAGGACGAGCCTGCAGGCAGCACGAGCGCGCACTTTTGCATGCATGTGGCCTGCGAATGCCGAGGGCGAGGGCAAGCTTTGTTGCCGAGAAACGGTGAAGCAGGGGAGACCTCCGTCTGGCCGCGCACATCCCCTGGACATCCGGTGTCTCCAGACGGCCACCCGCGATGCCACGGGCATCCACCACCCTCGCACCGCCGTCGAGCTCGCGGTGGCACTCGCACTCGCACGAACCTGTACTCGTGCTCGTGCTCGTGCTCGTACATACGAAGGCAGTGATCCCAGACGAAACGTAGCATGCCGGTCGCCAGACCCACGACGCGCATGGGCTCGGGGTCCAATCCCACGTAGCACCGCCGCCTGAAGAGGCAAGTGGCTGGCCTCCATGCCGCTGAGGCAGTCCGTCCCCGCAGACCGTCCGTGGTCCATGTCTTCCCTGCGGCAGATGTGGACCTTGCGGGCTTCCCAGATGATTCTGCATGCTGCAGACCGCGGGCCGTGAAGAGGCAACTTGGAAGAGGTTCCAAGTTGTCCCGTTGCGGCTGGAGATATTCCAGTAGAGGGGCGCCCCGATACAGCGATCAGGATGCCACGGAGCTCCAGCTCCAGACGGAGGTACCTCTTCGTCCTCACGGCGAGAAGCACACCTATTTCTCACCACAGAAATCACCGGGAGTACTCCCCAGGTACCTCCCGCACTCCATCGGCGACTCAACGCCAAGCTCGCGACGCCCACCGCGACAAACCGCATCTTCAACCGCCTCGTCTCCCCCTCCACGCTCCCTCCACGCTCCCTCCACGCTCCCTCCACGCCCTGTCGCGTCCTCCACGACGCCAGACCCGTACCCCATACCCAGTATCTTCTTCCTGCCTCCCCTAGAACATCCACCGTGACCCCATCATATCCCCTCTCCTACCACCACCTCCTTGCATGTCGCCCCCGGGCGGCCACCTCAAAGATGAGGGCTCTCGTCTGCAGGTCGTCGCCGCCGGCGCAGTAGCCGGCCTCGTCTCCCGGTATGGCCCCCTTTCCCTCCCCCAACCCCTACTGGGATCTCACCCGTCTCCATGCACCCTCTACGGCACACTGAATACAGAGCTCTAACTTACCTGGCCCCCCCAGCTTCATCGTCGCCCCCCTCGACGTCGTCAAAATCCGCCTCCAGCTCCAGCCCTACTCCCTCTCGGACCCTCTCTCCCCCCTCCGCTCCGCCCCCGCCTACCGCGGCACCGTCGCCACCATCACCCACATCCTGCGCCACGAGGGCCTCACCGCCCTCTGGAAGGGAAACGTCCCCGCAGAGGTCCTCTACGTCTGCTACGCGGGCATTCAGTTCGCCACCTACCGCTCTACCACCATCCTCCTCCGCTCCGCCTCCGGATCCTTCTCCAACGACCGACCCAATACCCTCCCCAACGACCTCTCCGCCCCCGATTCCCATCATACCTCCGACCCCCCCTCGGCCTCCGAATCCCTTTCCAACAACCCCTCCAGATCCCCCCGCGGCCTCCCCGACGCCGCAGAGAGCTTCATCGCAGGCGCCACCTCCGGCCTCGCCGCCACCGCACTCACTTACCCCCTCGACCTCCTCCGCACCCGCTTCGCCGCCCAGGGCCGCCGCCCCGTATACCCCTCCCTCCGCGCCGCCCTCCGCCTCATCCGCCGCGACGAGGGTGCCCGCGGCTTCTTCCGCGGCATCGGCCCCACCCTCGCCCAGATCGTGCCCTTCATGGGCCTCTTCTTCGCGCTCTACGAGGGACTGCGCGCTCGCATCGGACACCTCGACCTGCCCGGCGGCGGCGGCGACGCCTTCGCGGGTGTCGTCGCCGGCGCGCTCTCCAAGACGGCCGTCTTCCCGCTCGATCTCGTCCGCAAGCGCATACAGGTCCAGGGCCCGACGAGGGGCTCCTACGTCTACAGCAAGGATATGCCCGTCTACACCTCGGCGCGCCGCGCGCTGCCCGTGATTTTCCGCACGGAGGGGCTGCGCGGGCTCTATAAGGGCTTGCCGATTGCGTTGATCAAGTCGGCGCCCGCTAGTGCCGTCACTGTGTGGACGTATGAGCGGACGTTGAATCTGCTTATGAGCTACGGCTCGGATGCGGAGACGCCCATGTGAACCTCATGCCTATTCAAACCATCAATTGAGCATGAACTCTAGATACCAGCACATCGCGGCCGTAGCACACGAATGGAGGACACCAGGAAACCTCTATTTTCATCTAGTTTTGTGCCCTGTGGTTTGCCTCGTCGGCCCTCTGCATGCACTCCTCGATCATGTCCCAGAACATGTCCACGTTCAACGCGCGGGGGATCCTCACGCCCTCCCCTCCCGCGGGTACCTTTTCGGCGATCGTTCTACCCGTCTGCTTCTCCCCGAGCTTGGCTTCATCGAATGTGCCGTCTGTCACGATGGTCACGGCGAAGCGCTCCTCGTGCTTGGGGTGGTCGCTCCGATCAGAGTCCCAGTGGTAGAAGGGAATCTCGTCGACAGTTCCTATGAGCACGGCGGCAACGGCGAGCGGGTCGTGAAGAGGCGGTCCCTCCGTGATGCCGAAGACATCCCTGTACCGCAGTCAGTTCGAGTTGCACGACACAAATGCTGATCGAGGATGGGACAAAAAGAAGGAAAGACACTCACGAGTATGTCTTGGCAAAAAAGTAGAGGAGCTGGACAAACATGGTTCTCAGCCACGTCTTGCCCTGGTGCGCGTGGCCGGCAATCTCATTACCACTGCCATTGCCGTTGTGCCCGACAGGGTCCCCCCTCTTTCCGTGGAGCAGGAGCTCGTGGACTTGCTGCGTGGCCAGGACCTGATGGCTGAGATCCAGCGGAACCATGACCATCTTCTTGGCGATCTCTTTGTTGTGAAAGATCTCGGCGGCCGCCTCGGGATCCACTAGGATGTTGAACTCGGCCCAGGGGGAGATGTTGCCGATGCGCTCCTTGCCATCTACTTTCCCCAGTGGTGCGCCCGAGAAGCCGCCCCCTATCGAGCCGCCCATGATGCTGAGACCCTTAATGTGGGCAATGAGGTCGGGGTGCTTCCGGAAGAGGGCGGCCACGTTCGTGACCGTCCCGGTGGCCACGATCCAAGCCGTTCCAGGAGCTTGCGCCCTCAGCGCAGCCGCCATGGCGTCAACGGCCGGGACGGCAGAAGGAGTGCATTGCGGCTTGGGGAGGAGATCCGTGCCGTCGAGGCCGCTGTCACCGTGGATGTCGGTAGGGGCATGAATGGCCGGCCGCTCGAGGGCCTTGTTCATGCCAACATGGAGGGGGATATCCCTGTGCTTCCCAATGGCCGTGAGGATGGCGGCGGCATTGTGGGTAGTGTGTCTGGGAAAAGATTAGATGGTCTGGTTGCTTGATGGGCGTGAATGCAAGGGATTGCTCATCGTGCAGGTCGAAGTAGTCTTAGGGAATACCCACTCGAGAGATGCATTGCCAAACACAGACGAGATGCCGAGCAGTTGGATCCGAGGGTGGTAGGCAGCCAGAAGCATGGCAAAGGCGTCCTTTCGAGCGACTCCAAGTCAGCAATGCCCGTGTCCTTTTGAGCACGTCGTAGAGCAGCCCGAACTATGAAGCCGCCGGAGCAGAGCACAGTCTGTGTCCATCATGCAGGCCCTCGACGCAATGCGATGCAATGCCGTGTGACGCACCGCAACGTCCAGGCCTGCAACGTGCTGGCTCGATATGCACGCGAACCCCTAGACGGGGTTCTTGGAAAGGCGTGGGGGTTCCTTACATCGTGGCCCGGGTCACAGTCGAGCCAGACAGGGACTTTTTCTGAGGACTGCATCGTACCGGTTGGTGACGAGCGTGCAGCCGATGGAAAGCTGAAAGACCGTGGCGATGGATATAGGAAAAGGGCAAAAGACAGCAAAAGAACAGTCTGAGATTCAATCTGTTCTACTCCGTAATCCGTGGTGGATCTTCAGTCGTCTTTTCACGGGTCGAAGCAGTGGATTCCTCTAGCACGAGCAGAGCAGATCAGGCCCCGGAAAAGAGGGTGGTTGACACAGCAGACAGGGGCCAGCCAAGGAAAAAGCAAGGACAGAGCAAGATCATGCGGCCTCCTAAAAAAAGTATAATCTCCAAAACAGTGACAAATCGCGATCGTTGAGAGGCGGGAAAGACAGCACAAAGATGACGACGACGACGACGATGACGAGGAAGAAAGGGAGGGATGAAGGCGTGAAGTTCAAGAAGCGTGAGGCCCGGATTTTGGGGTCGGACCGAGCTGGTCCGGGGTCTGGGGAAGTCTGGCAAGAGCCGGTGACGGAGCCCCTCGATGGTGCCTGCCGTTCTCGTGACGGAATCAGCGTGGAAGCAGGGAAGGGCGTTCCTTGCGCCTTCCCCGCGAAAATGCTGCAGAAAATGGGGAAAATGGGGAATAAATGGGGAATAAATACTCCGTACTAGGGAATAAATGGGGAATAGTAAAATAGAACAAATCGTGGATAAACCGCGATGATGAATCATCCAAGATCTAGCACTTGAATGGGGAATATCGACTCGATATACGGAGTACGAAGTACGAAGTGAATTGCCCAGCCTCGCGACGACTTGGAAGCCTTCAGGATCAGTTGTTTACAAAGAATCCATGAAATTCGTGATTGACGAGAAATCGCTCGATACACCTGATATAATATATGCAGTAAATACAAGTACGTGTGCTCCGTACTAACTAGGAGGTTGTGATGTCCTGCCAAGATCATCCACTTGCTTGGGCTCACCCCTTCTTGCGCTGCTCAATCACCTTCATCACATCCGCAGCACTGTTGCCATTCCCCTGGCGCTTCTTCGGCCCTCGCTTCCTCTTCGCCCCGCCTCGCCCCCGATCCCCGTGGTCGTCGCCATCGCTCTCACCGCCGCCTCCTCCGTCCCCACCGCCGCTTCCCTTCCACTTCGATAGCTTGACCTTGCTGCTGTCCGCAAAGTCCTCTTCGTCCTCGAAGCGGCTCGTCCCGAAGCCCATGTCTATGTCCTCATCGTCGCGGTCGTGCGTCGCCAGCAGCTTCTTGCGCCGCTCCTCCGCCAGCTTCTTGGCCTTGAGATCCGCCTCCGCCTTGTCCGCTTCCTCGTCCGTCTGGATCTGCCGGAGCGAGGCGGCCTTCTTGATGGCTGCGAGCATGGCCGGATCCGACATGGAGGGGCCTCTGCTGGCCTGCTCCGATATGAGGCCCGTCTTGGAGTCCTGGAAGTAGTTTCGCGCTGCGCTGGACTTTGCTGGCGGAGGCATGGATCCACTGGGCCCAGACTTGTCGACCCAGCCATCTTCGTCGACCTCGCCCTCCTCTTCGGCGTCGTCGTCGTCGTCGCCGTCGTCGTTCCCCTCCTCTCTCTTGCTATGTCTCCCCCCATCATCATCGGAGTCGTCCGAGTCAGAGTCGGTCATACCGGCCAGCGGATCATAGTCGTCTCCGACATCGTCGAATATGTCGATGTCGCCGTCCTCCTCCTCCCCGGGCTCTGCCTTCTTCCGGTAATGCTCGGGCACCTCCATGCCGAGGGGCTTGGCGTTCTTGTCCGGCATCAAGAGGCCGTTGTTCTTCTCCTCGTCATCCGCGGCCGGCTGCACCTTGCGTACTTTTCGCTTCTCGTGTCCGTCCTCGTCGATGATGATGAGCACCTCCCGCCCCTTGCGATCCCGCTCGATGCGTCTCCCCGGCATCTTCGTCTCCCCGATCTTCTTGAACCGGTCTCCCAACGACTGCTCCTGCTGCTGCGCTTTCGCCGCTAGTCTCGACGCTTTCAGCTCCGCCAATATCTGATCGCGTGTCCTCTTCTTCCCTAGTGCCGCCGATGATACTGTCGAGAGCTGGCCTTTCTTGCTGTTGTTGTCCGCGGACTTGTCCTTATCGATCGCCTGGACCTCGCGTCCCTCGATTTGGTCGAATTCGTCGTCGAAATCACCTTCAGGTGCGGCCTCCTCGGCGATGCCTCTTGTGCCGCCGTTCTGATACACATCCTCGCCCTGGCGTATCCTCGCCAAGAGCTTGAAGTCGAGTCCCTTCACCAGGTGCGTGCTCTCCAGGTCTCCACCAGCAATCTGGAACCGCAGCTTCTCGTACGTCTCCTGGTCGATTTCCTCGTCTTTCAGGGACTGCGCCAGCGCCTTCAGTCGCTCTTCGCGGTCGTCTATTGTGCCATCCTCGTCCTGCCGTCGAGACCTGTCGGTATATCCTTCTCCTAGCTTGACACCCCGTGGGGCCGAGGACTTGAATTTCTTCTGCGGGTGCAGTGCTCGATTCCGCTCGGCAACTTGTCGCGCAAAGTCGGCCTGGGCGTTTCCCACAGATCGTCTGTCAATAAGTCAGCCACACACCTTCAAAGAAAAACGTGAATCCTTGAGATAACACGGACGGTGTCATGGGAACGCTGGCTCGTTGCCGGGAGCCAAGAGAGCTGCTGCCGCCTGCAGCGCCCGCGCTCGTAGAAGGACTGCCATTTTTCGACCCTGATGACTTCTTCGCCGAGCTGGCGAGCATCAATTTGCGGAACTGTTCATTGTTCATCGTTGCGCGCGATGACGAAGAACATAATTCAAAGAAAAGGAATCATCACGGGATGCAGCGTCACTGTCAAAAGACGGCCGTCAGTGTCTTCAATGACGAGGATGATCGAATGCGAGGCCATCGACCTTTGTGGCGCATATAGTGGCGCAGCCAACTTTGAGCCACAAATGGAAAACGTGCAAGCGCGCGACTATCGCGTGCCACTTTACGCGCTCAGATGAGTCAGCAGCATGTCTAGACGCGCAACGTCCTCGAGTCTCCGAATATGTATTTTCAGTTTCCTCTCTTCTTTTTCCTTCCCTCGACCTGCAATCACTACATCGTTACCATTCGTGATCTTGATTTTTGCGAAACTCTTGGGGATCCGCTTTCGAGAAATTTGACGCAGCCAACAAGCCGATAGTTCGGGGCCTTGTTTAGGATGTTGCTTCCGGAGCGCGGGCGCCCGGACTATCGCCACCACCCCTCCTCGGACATTATCTGACAGCAGCCCGACAGCGGTGCCATATAGCACCGCCAGCATCCGACAAGATGGGCACCGTCCTCGACAAGAACTCCTCGAAAGTGAGAGATCGCATCGCCAAGCATTCCTTCGAGGACGAGGAGGGCGAAGAGTACGAGGAGAGCGCGTTCGGCGGATTCCCTGACTACTACCGCCGCAAGAAGATCAAGCTCCAGAACCTGGACGCCGACATCCGCGCCGCGTCCGACAAGGCCCCCATCTTTAGGGGTGTCGTCGCCTTCGTCAACGGCTACACGCAGCCACCCCTCCATGTCCTCCACCAGGAGATCGTGCAGCACGGAGGGGGGTTTCTCCAGTACCTGGACTCCAAGACCATGGCCACGCATATCATCGCCTCTGCGCTCCCGCCCAAGAAGGCCCTTGAGTTCAGCAAGTACAGGATCGTCAAGCCTGCTTGGGTTGTGGACTCGATCAAAGCATGCAGGCTCCTCCCGTGGACCGACTACCGCGTCCTAGACAAGGGCACGGGGCAGAAGATCCTGAAATTCGACAGCATGGGGCTGACGCAGGAGAGGAGCCCCGCCGCGACGAGGAGGGGATACAGGGAGCAGACAGACAACAGCTTCTACACGAGTCAGTTTCAGGCTGCATCTTCATCTTCATCTTCACCTGCCAGCCAGGCAAATTCGTGTTCTGTCATGGCAGATTCGAAGCTGCCGATGCCGCCGCCGCTGCCGCCACCCTCAGGCCAGTCGTTTCTACCCAGTCCAGGCTTACCGTCGTCCCCCCTGAACGCATCGGCCGGCAGGACGCCCAAGGCTCCAACTGCCCCCAACGACGATAGCCCAATGATGGACGATATCGATGTGAGCGATGGCAGTTCGAGGATTCAGACTGCGGCTGGAGCGCCGGCATCGCCCCCAGTCTTGGACGTGGCTCCGGGCACCCTGGAGAGCACCAGATCACCCGATCCAACGAAGAATATGACCTCGGAAGAATACAATGCCTGGCTACTGTCAGACCCAAGGATCCGGAAATCCTCGACCGCGAACCCCGATTTTCTCAGACAGTACTACTCCGAGAGCCGCCTCCACCATCTCTCCACATGGAAGGCCAGTCTGAAATCGTCAATGCAGCAGTTCGCTGCAAAGAAAGCACCGTCCACCTCTGCCAGGACGCCCAAGGGCAAACCCGGCGCGAGGCGATACGTCATGCACGTCGACTTCGACAGCTTTTTCTGCGCCGTGTCCCTCAAAAAGTATCCAGACCACTCCGACAAGCCCGTGGTCGTCGCCCACAGTCCTGGATCAGGGTCCGAGATCGCCAGCTGCAATTACGTTGCTCGCAAGTTTGGCGTCAAAAACGGCATGTGGATGAAGACCGCACAAGAGCTCTGTCCGAACCTCAAGGTGCTTCCGTACGATTTCCCCGCGTACGAGGAAGCGAGCCGGCTCTTCTACGAGTCCGTCATCGACGTCGGGGGCGTCGTGCAGAGCGTCAGCGTGGACGAAGCGCTGATTGACGCGACGGACGTGATCCTCGCCGCCACGGGCTCTCGCGGTGTCGGCGTGGACGAGGGGAGTCTTTGGAGAGAGCAGGAGCAGGCCGACGGCATCGCGCGAAAGCTCCGCGACCGGGTCAAGGAGAAGACAGGGTGTGCAGTGTCCGTCGGCATCGGCGGTAACATCCTCCAGGCGAAGATCGCCCTGAGGAAAGCGAAGCCAGCGGGGCAGTTTCAGCTGAAGCCTGACGCGGTGCTCGACGTAATTGGCGACTTGAAGGTCGAGGATCTCCCTGGCGTGGCGTACAGCATCAGCGGCAAGCTGGAGGAGATCGGCGTCAAGCTGGTCAAGGACATCAGGGGCGTCTCCAAGGAGCGGCTCGCGGCCGCGCTGGGACCCAAGACCAGCGAGAAGCTCGGCGACTATTCGCGCGGCATCGACCGCACTGAAGTCGGGGAGCAGGCGCCCCGCAAGTCCGTCTCCGCGGAAGTCAACTGGGGCATCCGCTTCATCAGCCAGGCAGAAGCCGAGGAGTTCGTGTACAATCTCAGCAGGGAGCTGGAGAAGCGGCTCGTGGCGGAGCAAGTCAGGGGGAGCAACCTCACCCTGAAGATCATGCGGAGGTCCCTGGACGCGCCCCTGGACCCGGCCAAGCACCTGGGACATGGAAAGTGCGACGTGTTCAACAAGAGCGTGGCTTTTGGTGTTGCGACGCACAGCTACGAGGCAATCGGCAGGGAGGCCGTGTCTATGCTGCGGTCTTTCCAGTCTAGTCCCGGGGACCTGCGCGGCATCGGCATCCAGATGACCAAGCTCGAGCCCGTCCGGTCGGCCTCCGCAGCGCCGGACGGCAGCCAGAGAAAGATCAATTTCGCGGGGCGTGCGGTGACGACGCCGCCCGTCGTGAGAAAGCAGTCCCGGCCCGAGCAGATCGATGAGGGCGACGGCAGCCCGAGTCCAGCGCGCGAGAGGACCACGCATGCGCATGCCCACGCTCTGGACTCGGATCCGATCGCGGATGACCCCGTGACGCCTCCCAAGGCCAGGGTCCACCCGACTATGGCTCTATCGAGGGCCGCCTTGAGTGACGAGCGGGCCAACACGCCGCTCAACGTCTCTGGCACGCAGTTCATCATCCCGAGCAATCCGGATCCTCATGTGCTGGCCCAGCTGCCGCAGGACATACGGAGCCGGCTAGTTGCGCAGAAGTCCCTCGCTGCTGTGAATTACACGAGGGCGGACGATGCGCGAGGTGCCTCCTCCACGAGGCGAGGATCCGCGAGCCCGGGGCCTGGAGCGGAAGACCTGGCGATTCCCTCGCAAGTCGACGCGGAAGTATTCAACGCCCTTCCGGAAGACGTCAAGGCCGAGGTTCTAGCGACCTACGGGCGCAAGGCAGGACAAACGTCCCTGCAGCAGCAGAGGCAGCAGCATTCCTCCCGAAGGATTTCATCACACGCCAGAGGTACCGCAGCGTCTTCAAGGCGCGGGGGAATCACCGGCGTCCTTGGCAAGGCGCAGCGCCAGCGAGACGCGCAAGCAGGCGTCATCCAGACCAACTTCCGCTCGCCCCAGCCCTTAAACGACGGCTTCGAAGAGAACCAAGAAAGAGCCGGTGTTCCCGACGACGACGACGGCATCGAGGATCTGGACCCCGAGTTCCTCGCCGAGCTCCCCGAGGACGTACGCAAGGAAGTCGTCGCCGATCATAGACAGCGCAAAGTCGCGCGCCAGTCAAGACTCGAGATCCCCACTACCACTACCACCCCCGCCGCCCAACGCGCACAGCGCGCCGAATCAGAGGAAGGCTCGCTGCTCCTTCCCGGCGGCCAGCGGAGGATCCAGTTCCCCGTCCTCCCTCCCAAGATCTCCTTCGCCGGTGCGGCCTCGACGCAGGAGATCAAGGACATGCTGGGCGAGTGGCACGCTCAGACGAGCAGGGCGGGGCCGCATCGGCGCGATGCCGAGGTGTTCGAGAAGTACCTCGTCAGGGTGGTCCGGGACGAGCGCGATCTGAACAAGGCGGTGGGGCTGGTGCGCTGGCTGGACGTGCTGGTCGAGCAGGAGGCGCGGAAAGAGGGTAGGGGCTGGAGGGCGTGGAACGAGACAGTGAGGGCGATCAAGGGGGCTGTGCAGGCTGCTGTGCAGGAGAGAGGGCTTGCGCCGTTGAATATTTGAAGATGTGGGGAGATGAAACTTGGAAAGATGGAAAAGGACGACGCTACGTGCTATATGATGCGAATACAGTGTCCCCCGGAGACGAATGCGTCTACCCTGCCCTGTTTCTATGGTGCCCTGCTCAAATGCCAGTCATGGAATGATCCCTTTTCCTCCCTGTTCAAATCATCAAAATGGGCCCTTCTTTGTTTGCCCCAAACCCAGAACTCACACCAAACTCAAGAACTCAGATCAGACGCATTGGTCACCAAACCGTCAGCAGCATCACAAGCCCCGTCAGGACCACGCCCCACGCGCTCGCTGAGGTCGATGCTGCCAACGACAGACGATAGACGGAAAGCTTGAGCGCGCCGCCGCAGGCAGTGTTGTTGTCCCCCTCGCAGGGGTAGCTGCACGAGGAGTCGTTGAGCTTGATTGCGATACCTGCGATGGACTGCGAACACCAGCATTCCCTGGTGTCATTGCCAGCATATTAGCAATTCGTCCACACGCAAACACGAGCAGCCATACCCCTCCCCCGCCTCCCACTCTTCTTTTCCCCTTCTTCTCTCACTCTGTTCCCGCTCTTTCTCTTGACCTCCTTCTCTCCCGATCTCATAGCCAATTGACCTTCGCAAGGGGACAGTTCAAAGTCAGAAGTCTCACCGTGACCACTCCAGCCCCGCGTAGCGATACTTTGTCTTTCCATTGGCGCAAAAATCGATACACATGGGCACCGTCATTGCGCCCGGCTTGACCTCGTTGATGCCGTTGGCCAGGGCGCGCTGGTCGGCCGACCCAGCGATGTCGACCGTCTCGTTGAAGCACCCAAGGTAGCCGTATTTCTTGGAGTCGTCCCATATCGTCAGGTTGTGGGAGGCAGAGGCGGACGTGGATTGGGCGTATGTGAGGGCGAGCAGGGCCGGTAGTAGGGCGAGGAAGCCGAGGGGGAGATGCATCTTGGACGAGGCTACCGGCGCGAAGCCAGTCTTGACTGAGATGTGATTCTCGCGCGTTCGTTGCCCCTGTTTCTCTTGCTTCTGTCAAGACTGCACTCGTATATGTATCAATCGAAGTTGGTCAGATATTTCTCCAGATTGAAGGCAGCTTGATCCACGGTCATCTTAAGCGCCCAATATTGATGTCGCTGGATGAGGCCATCGAGATTGGCTGACTAAGCTGAGCTGCGATCGACGGCAGATGCTGCTATTTTTAGGCACGCAGCGGGAGGTTGGTTATGACCCTAACCCTGGGCCCCCTGGATTTTACTGGTCTGTCAATGTTCCGCCGGAAAACAGGCCTTGTTCGCTGAGTATCAGGTTCCACCTCATCCAATCACGAGCTTTTCTTCTCCCCGGAGCTGGGGTGAATGGCTTCCACCTTTCAGGACAAGGTTGCTTCCAACATCTCGGAGGACGACAGCTTCTGATTCTCTGTCGTTGCTTGTCGAGGTCCTTGCATTTTTTTGCGCGAGCACGGAGAGACGACTACGAGGACCAGAGGTCCATCGCACGCCAGCGCGGACGTTCGCACGATGAGCTCCTTCATCGACTGGACCAAGACCACGAGGTCCAAGGACTACCATGGCTCTGGGTCCTTTGCGACGTTTATGATCATCGGCCGTACGTTTCTCGGGACTTGACACAGAGAGGGGAGGGCAGAGATGAGGGGGCAACGAGAAGAGGAGCCCAACGACTCGGTTGAAATAAACCTGCTGATGACCACCTCCTAGCCGTCTGCTTCTTCCTTGGCATCCTCTTCGCCGCGTTCCCCTACGACTTCCCGCTCCTCTGGACCAAGGAGCCTGTCGCAGCCGACTTCTACGACCAGCTCGAGACGCACCTCAAATTCATCCACCAGTCGCCCCCCCTCATCGCGCGCATGCTCAACATCATCATGAGCGTCGGCTTCCTCGGCCTCTTCACCAAGCTCTTCCGCCCGAGCGAGGCCAACTTCCTCTTCGACGGCGCATCGCTCATCCTCTACCTCATCGGCGTCGCCGTCTACATCGCCAACATCGTCAAGGGCATGCGCACCGTCAGCGCGGGCGCGTGGCACGGGGACGACTGGGACGCGGCGCGCGCGGCCGCTGCCGAGGGAGAGGTCGTGCTGGGGAGGGAGGACAGCCTCAAGGTGCTGGCCGCGAGCAACACCATCCTGGCGCTCGTGCTCATCGGCATCCTGGTGCTGCAGGCGGGGCAGTGGTATGCGGAGAAGAGGGACGGGGAGGAGGATCTGCCGGGCGGCGGGGAGGCGCCGAAGAGGGAGGGCAAGAAGAACCAGTGATGATGTCATTCTTCATGATCTCATTTCATTCATACTACATCTTTCCATCTATGAGAAGCGAAATGATCGACCTAGTTGCATTTCTGGATACTCATGGCTGAATACGAAGAGCTCAATGCGCTGGATTTCCACTGAATTTCCTAGGGATTTTCTTAGGCAAATTCCGGGGAATTTTCTCGCATTTTTAACTCTTATCGATAGCCTTATCAGCGAGAGGAGGTCGCGTGTCGTCAACTCCGTGAAAGTCTCGAGGACCTCTGCATACACGCTTTTCTCCATACGATTCTACGTATCTGGTTCCCCTCCCATCTCTTATCGCAATGCCAAAATTTCCAAGTTGGCCGTGACTTCAACAGCGACGCCATCATCGTCATCGTCTCGAGCCGATTCCTCGTCCTGCATCATCCAAACCAGAAACCGCCCAGGACATTCTGTGATCTCTCGAGTTGCGGACGCCCGCTTCGGGCGGACGGCGTTGGAGTCAGGCAGCTTAGGTCTCGGCTCTTTCGATATCTTCTGCCTCCTTCTTCTCCCCCTCCCACTTCTTCCTCCTCTTGCGCCCCTCCCCTCTGGCGCTACTGGGCTCGGCTTGTCTCGACTCATTTACGATCCCTTTCCCATCATCTTGCCCAAGTTGCCATCCGTCCGCTATGGAAATGGGCCAGACCGCCATGGACGACGCACAGGGCGTTGGCCGCGCCGAGCTAGTTCCTCATCGAAAGGCCGCAGTCCTGGAAGGCGCCGAAGACATCCTCTACGGATCGGTTCGTTTCTTCCTTGCTATAGGATCGATCGATTATCATCCCAACAGGAATTGATTCACGGGCTGACTGGTGTGGAATCACAGATCGCTGGGATGGTGGGAAAATTCATCGAGTACCCGTTCGACACCGTCAAGGTCAGGCTCCAGAGCCAGCCCGACCACCTGCCCCTCCGGTACACCGGCCCCCTCGACTGCTTCAAGCAGGCCCTCAAGGCAGACGGCATCTCCGGCCTCTACCGCGGAATCAGCGCGCCCCTCGTCGGCGCCGCGACCGAGACGAGCAGCCTCTTCTTCTTCGAGAGCTTCGGCCGCGAGATCCTCTACGGCACGGGCTACGCCTCCCGGGAGCAGGGCCTGTCCCTACCCTCGCTGTTTCTAACGGGCGCCATCTCCGGCGTCTTCACCTCCTTCCTGCTCACGCCCGTCGAGCTGGTCAAGTGCCGGATCCAGGCGCCCGTGCACGCGCACGCCCCCGACGGCAGCGGCCCCTCCGCGGCCCCTCTGCGACCCCTGCCCGTCATCCGCGAGGTCTTCCGCCACGAGGGTCTCCGGGGCTTCTGGCATGGCCAGCTCGGCACCCTGATCCGCGAGGCGGGCGGCTGCGCGGCCTGGTTTGGCGCCAAGGAGACGGTCACGAAGCTCCTGTACGGCCTGCGCGTGCGCGCCGCGACCTCCCAGGCGGAGGCGGACGCCGTGCTGGCCAGGCCGCTGCCGCTGTGGCAGCAGGCCATCGCGGGCGCCTCGGGAGGCGTCTCCTACAACTTCCTCTTCTTCCCGGCCGACACGGTCAAGTCGCGCATGCAGACGTCGCCGGTGGGCGCGGGCGCCAAGAGGCGCACCTTTTGGGGCGAGGGCGCCGCGCTGTGGAGAAACCACGGGATGAGGGGCCTGTACCGGGGCTGCGGCATCACATGCCTGAGGGCCGCGCCGAGCTCGGCCTTTATCTTCATCGTCTACGATGGGCTGAAGAGGAACTTTCCCCTGCATTGATTTGGGCATTCCAGAAAAACAGGCACATCACGGACATATGGGCATAGAACGTCCAATCACATACGATCGACACCACGCCGAAAATACTGTATGGGCATAGAATGTCCAGTTACATACGATCGGACAACACACCAAAAATATGGGCATGATGTCCAACTACATATGATCGAACAACACGTCGGCTCCCACCCACGAGGGAGGCATAATTCCAACATCGACTTGTTTGAAAAGCCCGACAAGAGAAAGGTCTCAACGGGGCTACTATCGATGGTGCTGGGGTATAGAATTGGCGTTGGGGGTCTTTTGCAATATACAGGGCCGAGCGTACAGGTATAGACCCATCATTTTTTTTCTTTCCATTGGCAATGAATAGACCACTTTCAGAAGATTACAAAATCACACGAAAAATTTGTCTCTCATCGTCCAACCCCATATACGCGATCTTGCCCCTGACCCGCAACCACCTCTTCTTTTCTTGTTAAGGCCCGCCCCAGTCCAGTTCCAGCTACCATCACTGGTTCTTCTTCTTCTGCTCCTCCTCCCCCTCGCGGCCCTCCCTGTTCAAGTCCCATCCGTTCAGGTACCCTGTCCCGATGCAGAGGTACGTCGCAAAGCTCAGCCAGGCCACGTACGGCACCTGGCACCAGGCCGCGACGGTGTCCACCGAGCTCCACAGGTACGTGAGGTAGGCATTCGTGCCGAGGAGGCAGACGATGTCGACGGAGGCGGCGACGGGCCGCTTGGCGACGAAGAAAAGGGGCATCCAGACCAGGTTGAGGCCGAGCTGGACGGTGTACAGGGTCAGGCTGTGGCGGGTGGTGTCGGCGGTGCGGGGGGTGGCGAGCGGGGAGAGGCCGGCATTTGCGGCGCGGTATGCGGCGTAGCCCATGGCTCTGTGAAGTTGTTGCGGTGCTGGTGAGCCCGCGTTCTGATGATGATTTCGGGAAGGGGGGGGGATCGAGAGAGTGAAAGGGAGGGAGAGAAAAAAGGGGGGCAGAAAGGGGGTTGGGAGGGGGGGATGAAAGGGGTAGAAGGGGGTAGAAGGGGGGGGGGGGGGGGGATACGGACCCATAGAGGGTTGTCCAGACGGGACCGAAGACCCATGGAGGGGGACGGAGGGGCGGCTGCTTCAGCTCATGGTATGTTTTCTCGGGATTCGATGCTAGGATATGGGCACCGAGTCAGATTTGGCCACGGGGAATGATAATTTTGAACGGGGAGTCGTGCAGGACTTCAACATACGGCGGGAGCTTGCGCCCACGGCGACTCCCAGGGCCACTGGCAGGAGGATGGAGGTGGCGGGGCTCTGGAAGATGGCCGAGGGTAGTGTGAGCGCAGGAACGTGGGTCGTCATTTTGGCAGCGAGAGAACGAAATGGAAGCTGAATGATACACAGGATGGTGAAGAAGGGAAAATGTTCGAGATGTCAGTGTCTCAGCGAGGATTTGGAGTTGATGGATGAAAGATGGAGCTCAGAGCTCGAGGTGATTCTGCGATGACGACATTGTCCACCGGCCGGCTGCGAAGGCTGAGCTGGGGAAGCGGGTTGCGCGTGGCACCACTCGTAGTACGACATAGCGTCTACGACGTACTCCGTACACGTCCTCCATGCTAGTAGCCTGAAGGCCCCATCAAGCATGCAAATTCCAAACAGATGTCACCGCGAGTATCACCAATCCTTGTACCCACGACTCTCGCGTCCCGATCCCTGATCCCTATGGAACTCATGAAGATCCTGGGATTCCAGAGCGCGGTCGAGCTCGACGATGCCGAACCCTGGAATGAATGTCATAACCCTGGAGATGAACGCTAGTCCGTTACAGGAAAGGCTGGAGATGGGCAGACGCGGGGCCAAAGCAACCCCACGAGCCAATCACGATTCGATCGGGTCGGATCAGCCTCAGTGCGGAGCAACGACCTGCTCCCTAGCAGAAGAGGTACCTCGTTGCCGAGCTCAAGGTACCTGCCGGAAGGGCCCTGCTACTGTGTTTTTCGCGCGCGACGGACACGGTGCACTGAGGTAGCGACAGCACATCCACCAAGTCCCTTTCCCCTCCCGCCGCCTGGAAGGGCATCGCGCGCCCCACGCGCGTTGCGACCCGGACCAGCTAGACGTCGTTTCGAGGCTGGAAAAATGCAACTCGCGACCCACGCGGCCACACGCTCCTCCCCTCCTTCGCGTGTCTAAGCCGATTGGAGGCAAGGGCAGCCGAAGGGATCTGATACGACTTTGCAAGAGAGAGGTTACCCTACGCAAGTTAGTACTAAGTACGGAGTAGTACTCGTACAACCACTTGTGCCTCTTCTACCAGTACCACGCCCACGGTAGCAACTTCTGCTTCTCTTCCGCCCTTCACCTTCTCGCGTTCACATCACGGCAAGCACGAGGTTTGCAGCGTCTCCGACTTCAACACACTCTGCCCCGACACACGCACTGCCCAACTTCAAGAAGTGGAAGGCATAGTTACTAGTAGCTCAGTTCATTTCGCTCCTTCGTACTAGGTAGTGCTGCGGTGCCACTCGATACCTCCTGCCGTTCTTCGCGTCGATCTTCTTGCTCTTTCCTTGTGCCTAATCACGCCAGGGAGAGCGCCACCCTCCGCCGCGATGCCTCGCTCGACATTGGGAAAGAGGGTTCGGGGCGTGATGGAGGACGTCGGTAAGTCTTCACCTTGAGTTGGGAATCGCCATCTTCACCGAATTCACCCTCTCCTCTTCCTTTCTTCCTACTTACCACCTCGCAACGTGTACAGCAGGAAATAAGACGCCCAGCAAGAGAATACGTACCAAAGGGCTGTTGTCGGCAGATGCATACAATGACGAGAACGTGGATCCCGCCTTCGCCGTCGCGGTCGACAGCGACGAGGAGGACGAGTTTGACTCCGAGGTCGAGGACCTGCTCACAGAGCTGCCCTCGAAGCGGAGCGATGACGCTGCCATCATCTCCCCGATTAAGAGGAAACCCGCTACGCCCTCCACCCCGCGGCGCCGAGATGTCTTCTCGTCTCTTCCGACAACACCCCGGCACGCTGTCATGTCGGCTGGCAAGCTGTTCAAGCGGATGACCCCGATGACCCCCCTGACGCCCACCAACGTTCAGACAATCTATCACACGGCGAGGCAACTGTTCGCTCGGGGCGCGGAGCCCGGCCAGCTGGTCGGGAGAGATACCGAGCGGGAGCAGCTGACCAAGTTTCTCAAACGCGTCCAATCGACACCATCGCCATCATCCTCTTCGTCCTTCATCTCCACGGGGGGTTGCCTCTACGTCAGTGGGCCGCCGGGGACCGGGAAGAGCGCCATGATCACGCACGCGACCAAGGGGTATTCCGACCAGGAGGGCGTTCGCACCGCGTACGTCAACTGCATGAGTATCAAGTCGTCCAAGGATCTCTACAGCACTCTCCTCGCAGCCCTGGACGAGGAGGCCACCGAGACGACCGAGGCGGACGTCGTTGCGGCGCTGCAGCGCATGTTCACTCCCAAGGCAGCGAAATCCCCGAAGAAGCAGCAGCAGCAGCAGCAGCAGCAGCAGTCATCGACGACCTACCTCGTCACCCTCGACGAGATCGACCACATCTTGACGCTCGACCTCGAGAGCCTCTACCAGGTGATGGGATGGTCCATGGCCAAGACCTCTCGACTCGTTCTCGTCGGCATAGCCAACGCCTTGGATCTGACCGATCGATTTCTTCCCCGTCTCAAATCAAAGAACATGAAGCCCGAGCTTCTGCCGTTCCTCCCGTACACGGCAGCCCAGATCAAGACCATTATCACGACGCGACTCAGGTCACTGGCGCCAGATGCAAAAGAGAACTTCGTGCCCTTCATCCACCCCGCTGCCATTGAGCTCTGCGCCCGCAAGGTGTCGAGCCAGACCGGGGATCTTCGCAAGGCGTTTGAGATTTGCCGCCGGGCCTTGGACCTAATTGAGAGCGAGACGAGATCCAAGCACGAGCAAGAGGCGAGGGAGAAGCATCTGCAGATGACGCCCTCGAAGCGGCCCCTGGGGGAGAACATCGGCGGAAACGCAGTGGGTGGTGGCGGCGGTCCGACCAAGACGGTGCCGCAGATCATGGCGGCGTCCCTGAAGGGCCTGACGGCCGAGACGGCCCCGCGCGCGTCCATCGGCCACCTCAACAAGGTCACGGCCGCGGCCTTCAGCAACGGCACGACGCAGCGCCTCAAGGCCCTCAACCTCCAGCAGAGGGCCGCCCTCTGCGCGCTGGTCGCCTACGAGAACCACAAGAAGGCGGCCATGGCGGCGGCCGCGCCCGTGACGCCGAGCAAGAGGCAGTCGCTCGCGCCGACCGTCAAGATCTTGTTCGACACGTACAGCAAGCTCTGCCAGCAGGACTCGGTGCTCCATCCGCTGTCGAGCTCCGAGTTCCGGGAGGTGGTCGGGAGCCTCGAGACACTGGGGCTGGTCAACGCCGTGGACGGCAAGAACGGGAGCTTCATCGTGCCGCAGACGCCGAGCAAGCGAGGGCGGGCGAGGCTGGCTGCGGCATCGGGGGACGAGAAGCGCATCGCGAGCTGCGTGGGGGACAAGGAGATGGAGTCTGTGGCGGAGGGCGTGGGGGCGGGTATCTTGAGGAGCATTCTGTCGGGAGATGCCCTTGCGTGAGCGGACTGGTCCTGGCTTGATGCCTTTTGTTCTTGAAGCCTTCTTTTTCTCACTTTGGCTTCTCATGCACGCTGATCGTTGGCTTTGTGTTTTTCTTTTCCCCTTGCTTTTGTCTTTTGGGGTTGCATTCTGTTTTCCTGTTCAAATTTTCATGGGCATTCTGCGTTGGCGCATGTTTGAAGGTTTGAGCTCTGACGAGGCACGAGAGGGTTGTTTTTTTCTTTCTTTCTTTTTCGGATTGCATTGGCTATTGACTTTTGGCGTTGGATTGAAGGGATATGCAAAGAGAGGTACATGATGCAAGCATTCCAAGCAATGGAAGGGAAGGGATAAAAACAAGCACCCAAGACTCAGATGGGCTCGATGGAGATGAGAGGCCGCTAGACTCTTGGGAGCAGACGGCCATGATTCTGTTGCAAATGATAGGCCGCCAGAGATGGCTATAATGCAAAGGCCATTTGATGATAGTCTCCGTCCCGCGATCCGACGGCAGTGAGGGGAGGCCAGCGGGGGGGTGGGGGACTATTGCTACCTACTCGTACTTGCTGCATAGAGTAGCCGATTTGAGGGGAGGATTTCTCCTTGTAGCAGATTGTCTGTACAAATTCGTAGTATTCCCAGACACAGACCAGGACTTCAAGAAGTTCTAGTAGTCATTGTACTCGCAGACCAAGGCTTCGAGAATTCTGGTAGCAATTGTACACGCAGACCAAGACTTCAAGAAGTTCTAGTAGTACTGTAGACGCAGACCAAGATTTCAAGATCTTCTAGTAGTGCTCTAGACGCGACCAAGACCGAGAATTCGAGCAGTACTCTAGACGCAACCAAGACTCCAAGACTGGGGAGAACGTGGCCGGGTGGTCAGGAATATGGGCGGGAAGCTTCCAGGCCAAGGCGTCCCCGCTAACGGGGACCTTGGCATCTGCAGGGTGGAGGGGAGCCAAGGCGGGATGCTGATGGGGGATCGACGGGGATCTGGGTGGGGGAGAAATGGACTGGACTGGCTACCTCCAGTACAGGAGGTGTAATACTTGTACTGGTAGGTGCTGGGAGAAGTACTCCGTATGTACTCCGCAGTAATGTATGTACGGAGTATGGATGGATGGATCTGTGTGTGTGTGTAGAAGGGGTGTATTTGAGCGTGGACGGATGATGTGTGTATGTGAGAGTGCGTGTGAGCATATGGATTCGGGTGGTGATGCTTGTGATGGAGTCGGGATTCGGAGTGGAGGGGCAGTATTGTTGCTTTTTGAGGGAGTCGTCCTCGTCTTCGGGACATGGCCAGGACATGACAGCCAGAGATGGATCTTGTAGCCAGGGCTTCTACAAGATGTGTGTTTTGATATATAAGCAGAAAGCTTCCACCATTCCCTTTTTCTCAAGACCTGCTAGCCGAAAGCCGTCGTTCAGTATAAGCTATGATGCAAAGGAGAGATATCTACGGAGCACTCCGTAGATGCATCCCTTGCGCGAGTCAGTGCAGCATTGGGAGGTTGATTGGAGGGCGTCAGCGGACGGTGCGTGGAGGTTTGTGGAGGCGCGTGGAGGATCAGGTTGCTTAGCGATGCATGGAGGATGGAGGTGCGTGGAATAGGGGGAAAGGGGGGATGTGCGCGGCTTCATGTTCCCGACATTGATGTGAGTGCTGTGTGGTAGACGAGATAAGCGCGGGGGGTTCAGGGGTCAGACGCGCGGGGCGGGCCAATGGGAGTGGGCGTCGCGGGCTTGAGGACGGAGGAAATGCCACAGGCGACCTTGATATGCGTTTCGTAGTATTTCGCACGGTGCCTTGTTCTCTGGCAGTGTGCATCTATCTTTCATTGTGCTTGGCTTTAAGGACCTCGGAGGTATTTCGAGTGCGAGATCGTCTTTGGGAGCGCGAATACGCAGGCGTATAGAGGTACCTACCTACCTCTAGTAGTTAGGTACTTAGTAGTACTATAGGTGCCTACCTATATGTTCTTGAGGTGCCAGTACTGGTACGGACTCGTATATCCCGAGTCGTTTCTTACCTGGTACATGAACTCTATCTTGTACTTTACGCCTGGCACTAAGCAGGAACTTGTGAGTGCATTTTGGAAGGGGAAGGCGCGACTCATTGGGGATGGGCCGCGCGTTATGCGTGGCTGCAATTTCCAGTGATGCGACTCGGCCGCAGGTACGAAAACTACAAGTCCTACCAAGGTAATAGGGTACTACTCCGTACTACAGTACTAGACATGATGCTGTGTGGAGTGTGGGGAACCCACTCGTTACTCTTGCGAGGGAGCATGCTTAGATGGATTCGTAGTACGGAGTACAAGGAGGATGCTAAACACCGTTCAAGTCATCGCCTAAACGAAGCAATGGATGATCATCACGGTGCATGGACGTCCGACCGATCAGCAGGCAGCTGCGTCTGATCCTGTCTGAAGGAGTGCCGGCGATCTGAGCGTGCAGCAGAGGAGGATTTAGAGAGGGAGAGGTCAAGGATCCGTTGTCTTCATACGGAGGACTCGTCCTCGAGGGTGGATGGCGGGATGGAGGCATTCGGGTCCTCGTCCTCGTGCGGAGTACTAGTACGTACCTGGAGAGAACCTCTCCCGTAATATCATCGTGCTCGGAGACCATCTGATGCCGGGCGGCCGCCTGTGCCGAGCAGTGAGAGTCAGGGGAGAACTCAAAGCCGACTCTGTCTGCCCCTTCGGCACTCGTCTTCCGCGATGCTCACTCCTACTACTCCATACTCCGTACTCCGTACTACCAGTGATCATGTCAGAGATGATAGATTTGGTACCGCGACGGGATGTTGGGCGGCGCGGGGACGGAGCAACAGCAGCAGCCATCGCGAGCCTGGGTCCTGCCACGGAAGTTACTGGTTCGTCGCCGCGCGCACTTGCCGTGCTAAGAACATCCACCCATCGCGGTGGAAAGTGCCGTTGGTGGCTCCTGCCCCTCTCACCGAGTAGGGTGCTCCGCTCCTGCCTCGAGCCCCGAGCTCGTTTGGTGCTCACCCGAACTCCGCCAGGACTCTCCACAGCGACTCCACCAGGTCGGTACCTGGTAGGTACACGTATCGCATACGGAGTACATGTCCTCCGTACTACTACTCCGCGAGCCTCAGTGCCGGGTACCATGTATGAGAGGCAGGGTAACCCATACATCGTTGCTCTCCGTGATGGAGTCTCCGCGTAAGTGGGAGAGTGGACTTGGAAACAACATGGATTGAGAGGCATGCGCGATGCTCGATCGCTCCTTCGTGATCCACTCGCGGGCTCTGCATGCAACTCGGATGCACCTGCATATACCTACGGAGTACCCCGTAGGCACCTAGTAGTACTAGTAGGTAGTACCTTGTATTCCGTAATTGTACTCCGTACATGTACTTAGGTAGTACGGAGAGGTACCTAGTACTCGTCATCTTGAAGCTCTCCTCAGCACTGGCAGCAATACTGGTACTCCGTCCGAGTACTCCTCGTCACAGCTTCTCTTCTCTTCCATGTCCTCTTCTGCCCTCTCCCATCCCCTCTCTTTCTTCCCTTTTCTCTTCTCCACTCTCTCTTCTCCTCGTTCTCGTTTGGCACCCTCTCTTCCCTTCTCTTCTCTTCTTATTTAATTTCTTTGCTTCTATTTTTATTTATTTTTTGGGCTTGCTTTTCCCTCTAAAACCCTCCGGCGCCTTCCCCTGCGCTACCTCAGGTACCAATCAGTAGCGCTATACGCCATTCTAGGTACCCGTCGGCGGCCTCTTCCCCATTGACGACGACAACGTACGACGACGACGACGACTCTGTTGACGACAACTCCAGACGAGGTCCATCCCCCCGGCGTCTTGTTTGCGTGGATGCGTACCTCGTGCATGCGGCCCTGCGTGCGTGTGTATCCGGTACGTCCATGTGTTTGTCTGTCTTGTGCCCGTGTCCGCGTTGTGTCCTGGTCAATCCGTGGGCGTGTGCGCCGGCGTGCGTGGCTGCGGTCGTTGGCCTGGCCCCTGCTCGACACCGAGAGTGGCAGCAATGGATCTCGCCTCGTCCCTTCATTGCCCTCATATCCCGTCGCCTGCGCTCTCCAGAGCGCCCGAGGCTCTGCTTGCTCTCCCCCTTCACTGACCGACATAGAAATCCACACGCACTTCGAGTTCCTCCTCGATCAAACAGAGGCTCTTCCAGCATCGTTCCCGACGCACGATCCATCCCGTCTGATCCCTCGACGCCCTCCCAAGGAGCCCCCCCTCCCCTCCCTCCCCCTTCTATCCGATCCGTCCCGAGCTCCCGACGCCCACGACTTTGAGCTGCCGCTCCTTCTACCACCACCACTACTACTGCCACTGCTGCAACTGCTGCTGCTGCTGCCGCCGCGGCCGTCGCTGTTCGGCAAAGTCGCTTTCTCAGCAAGGTGCCTGCGTCCGTTTCAGCTCATGCCTTTCGGGTCCTCCAGAGGCACCAGTCGCCGGTCGCCGCCGTCGACTTCAGCCTCAACATCGACCGCGGCCTCTTTGCCCTTCTTCTCCGCAGGTGCCACCTCGGCTGCTGCTGCTGCCGCCGCCGCCGCTGCTCATGCGACGCCAACATCCACATCAACGACGACCACGGCCGCGACGCTCACTACAAGTACATCTGCGGCGACCTCTGTTCCCACGGCAAGAATCACAAACGTTACTGGCTCTGCCACTGCCCTTGCTCCTCCTGATCCTGCCAGTGCCACTGCCGCCGCCGATCCAGCCACCACCTCGAGCAATGGCGGTACCGTCGCCTCCATCAGGAATAAGAAAAAAAACGTCAGCAACGTTACCAACAAGAAGACCAGATCGCTTTCGCGCTCTCAATCACAATCGCGATCCTCGATCCCCCCTTCGCCATCGCCGTCGCCTTCGCTGCCCCCCTCGCCCTCATCCTCCGCCTCGTCGTCTTGCTCCATGGCGACCCCTGCGAGGCGGGCCCAGTCCACCACCATGTCTCCCTCCTCCTCAACCTTCTTGCGCTCCGGCTTCTTGTCCCGCCTCTCTCTCCCGCTGCATCTTCCCCTGCGCAGCCGCCCGCGCACCATCACCGACTTCTACATCCTCTGCGACGAGCCTCACAAGAAATACAACGCCGCCGACCCCGTTCGTGGGACTGTCGTCCTCGTCGTCACGAAACCGCTTCGTCTCACGCACCTCGTTGTAACACTCCATGGCTCCGTGCGCGTGCTCAAGGACCCGGCCGCCGTCGCCAAGGTCCAGTCCATCTCGACCATGCCCCGCGGCGGAAGCTCATCGCGGCCCAGATTCCATGGCAATGGCCTCGCGAGCCTCTTCCAGGACGAGCAGGTTCTCAGCGGCGAGGGCAGGCTGGAACCGGGCCGTTACGAGTTCAAGTTCGACTTGGTTTTTCCAGAGAAAGGGCTGCCAAGCAGCATTGACGTAAGTGCTGTCAGGGGTCGTTGTTAGATGAATCATCTTGGTCCGCCCTGGGATCTGCGATATGCTAATTTCATTTCTCTTGGCTCGATTGTATCACGGACAGTTCGAGCGCGGGTCCATATCGTACATGGTCACTGCCACGTTGACGAAGCCGACCCAGATCGCGGCCACGGTGTCTTGCGATAGGAAAATCACGTTGACGGAGAAGATCAATGTCGGACAGCTACCTCCCCCGCGGCCGAGGACTATCTTCTTGGAACCCCTTTCCAAGCGCACGCGCAAGAAGAAATCATCGCTAAGCCTGGAAAAGGGGGTCGTGGTCGGACCCGAGACCGTCGACCTGGCGTCGGAAACGGACTCGCTGGGCCGGCGCTCCGTCACAATCGCCGAGTCCCTGTCGACATCCTTGCGCGAGAGCCAGGCGCCCTCGGGTCTCCGCAGACCGGCGCCCCCATCCGACGTCCAGAGCGAGGCCAGCGCCGACAGCGCCAGGACGACCAGCAGCGGGCCGAACCCGCACGACTACCGAACCCTGTCTCAAACCGACGTGGGATTCGACCAGGAGACGGCCTATCAGCAAGCCCTCAACGAGAAGACCATCACGGCGACCATCGAGCTGCTCAAGGGCGGCTGTCTCCCTGGAGACACTGTTTCCGTGCGGGTTACGGTGCAGCACGTCAAGCGCGTCAAGAGCATGACCGGCGTCGTCGTGACGCTCTTCCGCCAAGGCAAGATCGACTACGCACCCCCCGCCTCCCTCTTCTCCGGCGCCATCAGCAAAGAGGCCGCGAGGCGGCTGCAGAGGGACGACAAGTACCCCAGGTCGCGCACGGGGCTGAGTGGGCTCTCGCTCTCGTCGACGGGCTCCATCAGCATGTTCCGCAAGGACCTGGATCAAGTCACGGCGCCGCTCATCATCGACCCGTCCACGCTGCGGGCCTCTATCACCGTGCCCGTCAAGATCCCCGACGACTCGTTCCCGACGATCAAAGGAGTCCCCGGCGACATGATCTCCTTCAAGTACCACGTTGAGGTGATTGTCGACCTCGGCGGCAAGTCATCGGCGCAGCTGCACGGCCGACACTCGTCGTCGAGGCTCGGCCACTTCAGCACGAGCGCCTCGGACCAGAGCTTCAACATGTTCTCCTCCAGGAGGGGCGCCCACATCGTCGAGACCTCGGAGCTCAAGAGGCAGCACGGCGTCATCTCCATATCCATGGAGTCGGTTGTGGGCACGGTAGACAGCTCCGCCGCGCGCAAGTACCAGGCTTCGCCCTCGGCGAGGACGGCAGAGATGGCGGCGAGCGATGACGACGACATCGGCCTGCTGCCAACGCTGCATCCTCATCCTCATCATCACCACCTCCATCACCCTCACTCTCACCCTCACCATCCTCACCACCACCCTCCTCCTCATCTCCCTCTCCATCAACATCATCTCTCCCCAAATCCTTCTTACCTGAATCCCCAGCATCCTCAACCGCCTCCTCAACCCCGGGCCTACCTCCAACCTCACCAATACCAACAGCATCCGTATCAACCGTACCACGATTCTCCTCCACTCCTACCAAACACGAGATCCAAGGGACCTCTCACCCATGAGCCATCTTCGCATTTGTACGCCTGCCCTCCGCCTCCTGCTCACTACTCGGTCCAGCACTCTCCGTCCAATCGCTTTTCGTCAGCGCCTGCCCCCCGCCCATACGCATCGCAGGTCCCCGGCAGCGATGGCGTACCGCCCTTGCCATTCTCAGGCAGACCCGCGCCTGAATACATCGCGCCGCCCCAGCTTCCCGACCCGCAGAACATGTCGGAGAAGGATCGCTTGAGACAGGCCGAGGCTCGGCTGCTCCCAAGCCAACCGCCCGGAGGCCCAGCTCCAGATCGTGAAGACGCCGACGCCGCCGACGACGACGATGACATCTACGAATCCCATGAGCCTTCTCGAAGGATCCATGCAGCCGAAGATGCCGCAGAGCCCTCGGCGCCTCCCGACGAGGATCTCGTAGCAGCAGCAGAAGGAGCGAGAGAAGCGTCTGGTTCATCACCGCGGCAAGCAGCCTCATGCGCGACGGATGATAAGCAGGAGCGCGAGAGGAGAAGGTTGCTGGAGGAGGCGAGCGCTCCGCCCGAGTTCCCAGAAGACATGGAAAGGAGAGCGGGAGCTAGCGGCAGCGCGCCGGGACGGGATAACAACCCGTCGGCAAGCGCGGAACCATCCGCGCCTGTATTGAACGATGACGATGACGACCATGACGAATTATCTCACTACCGTTCTATTCCAGGACCATCCGGTGGGCCCTCGAGCGGACCCAGCCATGCCCATCACGGGGAGCAATTACCGGCGTATGAGCGCTGAAGCCTCGGGTCCCTATCTTTCGGTTCTACTTTTCCTCGCACGCTATTAGGAAGCCACGATATCACGACATTTTGTAATATTTTTCGTCCCTTCCATTATCCTTCTTCTTTATATTCTTCACGCTCTTCATTCCTCGCTCCTTTTTCCACTACAGGGAATGTTTTCACCAAGACGGCTTTGGCCGGACATACTCTACAACTCAAGAGTAGAGTATGAAAAGAGAAAGAGGGGAACTCAAAATTTCGGTCAAAGACAAGTCAGCATCGCGGGGATCTGGAAATTCATCATCGGGCCAGGCGTTTGGATATGGAAACGGAGCACGACGAAAGCTTTCTCTATCTTTTTATTTTTACTACATCTTGTCCGGGGAATCTGCTTTTCAAGCTACGAGGAGGTCAGGGCGCTTGCCCCCTTTGCCACATATCTTTCCCTCCCCTTTATCCTCCCCCCCCCCCTTCTCTTTCCCTTCTCTCTTCATTCCCCAACCCCCCCCCCCCATGGTTCCCTACCTTTTCATTCCTCCCCTTTTTGGATCCGATATTGGCCACGATGAGAGAATTGAGCGATGAAGACCAAACTTACCACTTGAGGACGAAGAGGACGAAGCAGCGAGCATTCATATCCCCGTTTTGTATATATTTTCGTGCATACATTTATATAGTACCATGTCTACCTATCCTAATGTCTTTTGTCATCTCATCTCGGATCTGGCCTATCTGTGGGGTGGTGCTCTGATTGCATTTGAGAAGAGGACAGCAATGTCTCTTGAGTCCCGTTTGAGGCTTGACAAGACTGTCTCGTTGAATCCCAATGCGGGGCGGAGTAAGACTGTCTCCCTGGGATGCATTTTCAGACAGACTTCTCTTTTGAGTTCCATTCTCAGGCAGGACAAGACTGTCTCTTGAGTCTTTTCAGGCAGGACAAGACTGTCTTTTTTGAGTCCCATTTTGGGCAAGACAGCACCAGCTCCTTTGGAGTCCCATTTCAGAGCGGACAACAGTGTCTCTTTTTCAATCCCGGGCTCCTCAAGGCGGGGGAACACTGTGGCCTTTTTTACTTCCATTTTTCGGCAGGAAATCCCTGTGACTCCTTCTGGCCTTACTTTCTGGGCAGGAGACAGGGCTGTCATCTATAAGCTCTGTCTCTTTTGCTTTCTTTTTCCTGTGACCTTTGTGATGGATGTGGTGGAGATATCCGCTGACTGGCCTTGTATGCGATGCTCCCATTTTGACTCCTGAACCGTGATGTCCTCTGATGTGTCATGTCTCCCCATGTCTCCTCCTATGTCCTGGTATATCCAGCATCTCCTGATCTCCTGGCATTTCCTGACAGTCAAGCATCTCCTGCTCTCCCGGCATCTCCAGATCTCCTACCATGTATGTCCCAGCGGTCGGAATATCTCCTGCTATCTCCTGATGACCTGCTATCCAACGGTCGTGGATAGGCATGAACGCTTTCCCCTCGACGATGCATGGATATCTTTTCGCACACATGGTCCATCGCAAACCCTCTCTCCCGTCTCCCACTTGTTCCAGCCCATGTAGCAACCGCTCGATCGGCCAAGACGGACAGCCTATCTCCGCGCCGAGACAGCAGCAGGCTCTCTCCTTTCAAGTTGTCCCTAGTGCACCAACACCACGGGCTTCCCCGGCTCCCACTCCTCCAGCGCCGCCTGTATATTCACCAAGAACCTGAGCCGCACAGCCAACGCCACCGCGCCGTCCAAATCATCCCTCGCGAACGCCTCCGCCAGCCCGTCCTCGCAGGCGCGCAGCCTCTCGGCGTTGGCCGCCCTCGCGCGCTCGATGTCCCCCGCGTCCCGCGCGTCGTCGATCTCCTCGTGCGCGAGCATAGCGAGCTCGAGGACGTCCGGGTCGGCGGCGTGCAGGCGCTGGGCCTCGTCGGAGGCGACGTCGAGGCCGCGCGACGCGAGGAGGTACTGCGCGCGGAGGAGCGGGTCGGCGAGGGTGCGGTAGGCGGTGTTGATGTGGGCGGAGAGGGACTCGGCGGCGGGGCGGCGGTCCGGCGGGTGAATGTCCGGGTGGGAGCGGGCCTGGAGGGCGAGGAACTCGCGGCGGAGGAGGCGGGTGTTGATGGGGAAGGGGCCGTGGGGGGGAGGG
>NIGD01000009.1:2549933-2575511 GCA_003055185.1 Escovopsis sp. TC
GAGGAATGGCTGGCGCAGTCGCAAGGAGAGCCCGTGGAGGGGTGGCGTGCTGTGTCGGGGGCGGCACTGCGCGCAGGATCGTGGGAGGGCGTCTCGCAGGGCCGCGAGGGGTGGCGTGCGTATCGAGCGCATGACGGGCTTCTCTGCGATGATGTTCGACGTGCTGATCTTGTTCGGGTGTGGGCTGGATCGAGGAGGGGCGAGGACATGATGCATGGATCTAGATGCTTCATGGAATTCCATCATGGAACTCGTGGCGACCCTAACCCTGGCTGCTTACGTACTCATGAGAAATGCGCCCCCCCCCGATTGGTGGAATCTCTTTCCCCCGCGCCGGCTCCACCGCCCGGATTCCACGTCCATTCCGTCCTCCGCACATCGGCGATTCCTCCCCAGCTCCGTCCCGCATCCGCACCGAGCCTCGGAGTCGCTCACTCCTCCGTGGATGTCGCTGCCTGCGCTCGTCCACACTCGTCCACCCTCGTCTTCCAGCGCCGCCGCCCTCGGAGCCCCACGCATCGCCAGGAAGACGCCCGTTTCAGGCGACAACTCGAAGGCACCCCGGTCCCGCCCACGCAGCCTCCCCGCCTCGGGAATGCGGAGCACGAATGGCGTTCATCCATGCGGACAGCCACTGGCATGTACATAAACGGAGTTCGTACTCCGCACTCGCTTGCGGCTCGCTTGCCGGACAGCGGGGAAAGCTGCCTTCTCCGGATCCTGCATCGCGATCTCTCCGACGTCCATCTCCACTCCTGACCTTCATCCATATGCCTTTACCATACTGCTTCCTCATACTTCATCCGCGCAAGCTACTCACTCTGAAAGTTTTCCATCTACTGAGGTGGCCATCGACATCGATCCATTGGAGTCCTCCTGCTCGGGCAATTCTTTCATGATTGCTCGTCCTCGTCCCGCATGATCGCCAATATCTGTCCATCCATGCATCCCTCGCAGCGCGCGTGCCTGTGCCCCTCCTGATCACACGATCCATCACCTCCATCCTCCCGCCCCCTGCGACGTCCATCACCAAGAACGCGTCGCGCCATCACGCCCCCATTGATCCATCATCATGGCGAAGCAACTTGACGCGGCAGAAGGTCAGTCGCAGACACCCCCCATGGATCCTTTCCTCCCCTCCCTCACTAACCCCTTCCCCATCCCCCTCTCTTCCCCCCCTCTCTCCCCCCTACCTTTGGCCCATTGCCAATCCCCTGACCCATTGCCAATCCCCTGACCCATTGCCAAACCCCCCGCCCCCGCCCCCCCCTTCCCCTCCCTTCCACCACACGTAAGGCCCATCACAACCTCTCCAATCCCCAGAGTACCCTCACATGCATCCACTTCTCTTGCCATCAACCCCAACAATCAAACCCCTCATCTTCCCAGCTAACACACCCTCGCGCTCCACGCCCAAACCCCACCATTCCCACAGTCGCCAAACACAACACCCCGGAATCCTGCTGGGTCATCCTCTACGGCCACGTCTACGACGTCACAGACTTCCTCTCCTCCCACCCAGGTGGCTCCCGCATCATCCTCAAACTCGCCGGCAAAGACGCCACCGAGGAGTTCGACCCCGTACACCCACCCGGCACCCTCGACGACTACCTCAAGCCAGAGCAGAAGCTGGGACCCGTCGACCCCTCCACCCTGACGGACAACACAACCAAGACGCCGGGCAACGACAAGAATAACAACAACAGCAACAGCAACAGCAACAGCAGCACCAATGATGACAGAGGCGATGCGCCAACGCCGCTCCAGCATCTGCTCAATCTCGACGACTTCGAGGCCGAGGCCAAGAAGAGGCTCTCCAAGAAGGCATGGGCCTACTACCACACCGCCAGCGACGACATGGCCGCCAAGGCCGCCAACAACTCCGTCTTCCGCGACATCCTCATGCGGCCACGCGTCTTCGTCGACTGCACCGCCTGCGACACCTCCACCTCCATGCTCGGCCACAAGATCGGCACCCCCTTGTACGTCGCCCCCGCCGCCATGGCCCGCCTCGCCCACCCGGACGGCGAGCTCGGCATAGCCAGGGCCGCCGCCTCCTTCGGCGCCGTCCAGATCGTCTCCAACAACGCCTCCATGACTCCGGAGCAGATCGTCGCCGGCGCCCCGCCCGGGCAGGTCTTCGGCTGGCAGCTCTACGTCCAAAACGACCGCGCCAGGAGCGAGGCAATGCTCCGCCGCGTGAACGCCCTCGCCGACAGGTACAAGTTCATCGTCCTCACCCTCGACGCCCCCGTCTCCGGAAAGCGCGAGATGGACGAACGGGCCAACTTCGACCACTCCCTCACCGTCGAGGCCAGCGCCAGCGCCGGTGCACAGAAGCGGCCCGGCGGCGGCGGCATCGGCCAGCAGCTCTTCTTCGGCACCGCAACCGACCTCACGTGGAAGGACACGCTGCCCTGGCTCGCCAAGCACACCCACCTGCCCATTGTCCTCAAGGGCCTCCTCACCTGCGAGGACGCCTACCTCGCGGCCCAGTACGCGCCCCAGGTCAGGGGCATCATCCTCTCCAATCATGGCGGCAGGGCGCTCGACGGCGTCTCGCCGCCCGTGCACGTCCTCTTGGAGATGCGCAAGTTCTGCCCGGAGGTCTTCGACAAGCTCGAGGTCTACGTCGACGGCGGCATCCGGCGCGGCACCGACGTCGTCAAGGCGCTGTGCCTCGGCGCCAGGGCTGTCGGGGTCGGCCGCGCGGCGTTGTACGGCCTCGCGGCGGGCGGCCAGGCGGGTGTCGAGCGCACATTCGAGAGTAAGCATCCTCTCCATGAGGGGCCTGTTGTCCCCTATCGAATCTTGATTGCTCCCGAAATGCTAATGGGCCCCGCGTCAATCAGTCTTGCAGGACGAGATGGAGAGATGTATGCGCCTGCTCGGGGTGAACAGCATTTCTGAGCTGAATCCTCGATTTGTGAGTGCCGCCACTTCCGCTCTGCCATTCCCGCACTCCCTTGACCCCTGTTTCTTCCGGCTTCATGCTTTCGGAGCAACGCGGGTCGAATTTCATCCTGCTCCTGAATCGAGAGAAGAGGAATGCTGACCCCGCGCAGTTAAATACCCGTCGCGTCGAAAGAGATGTCTTCGACACGGGCCTGGGCTTGGAAACACAGGGCCTATGGACCAAGTCGAAATTGTAAACCGAGCCACACTTCTGCGGATTGCCTGCCACCGAAGTCGTATCGTTTACCGTACATATTGCTCCATGCCCGCTTCTTCGCGCTGTGGATATGTCCGGGAGCGCTGGCGTGTGGCATGCCATCTGGAGGAGAAAACTCTGGGGCCGAAGAGAAAGGGTGTCCCCGGCAACGGCCGGCTACCAGTACAGGATCAAACACTCGTATTCGTGCGATTCTTCCGCTCTTCGTGGTGGCAGAGAACCTGGCGTGAGGGATAGGATCAGATGCAGCCTCGGCTCGCGCCTCTTGACCGGCCGCGCGATTTCGCGGGGTTACGCGTATCTCCAGACTCCGCATTTGCCTAGTCGAGAGCCGGAGTGCATTAGCTCGCGGCTGCAATATCAGTACTCCGTAGCTTATGAAGTCTTTCGTTTTTCTCGCCCCCACCATTCGCCCGACTTCTCGACATCCTCCTGGAGTTTTGGATGCCCCGAGTCTGATTGTTCTGATGTGTCGCGAGAAGCGAACGCAAATCCGCACCGAACTTTCGAAGTATGTACGGAGTATGTACGTGCAGGGATCATTGCCCTCGCGGGCGCTCCTCCAGCCGCATTGACATGTGAGTGCTTTTGATGACAGTCTTATTCACCGACGTCTCGGGGCTGGGAGCGGCAGCCTGCAGCGCGTTTCATCCTTCCGAACAGGGGAGGCTTCCGCATGATCTCCGAATGAATGAATGTACGGACGAGTACGGATACGGAGTATTCCGTACGTGCTCGCACTCCATAGTACTCGTACGGGGACGTGCCTGAACCGTGGTCTCCGACTTCTTCCCTGGCTCCAGCGTGTGTTGCCGATCCGAAGCCATTCCTCCCAAGGCTCCTCTGGCGCCATTTCGTGATGCATCTCGAATCCTCCCATTTCGTGTGATAATTGGTCCTGGCAGGGGGTCCCCGCCGGCGCAGGATGGACACGGGTCGAAGACCGACACCCATGTTCCGTACTCCGTACAAGTCCAGGCACAGCGAGCAGTCTCCGTCAATGCTTGACCTGTGCCTCATTCGGACTGATTCAGTGACAGGTCAGGAACCCTCCTGTGATCCGCCTGTTCAGCTTAGTCAAGGTGGAGGTTTCAAACCGAGGGAGGCCACCGAGACGATTGACGACACTGTACTGGTACGAGTACGGCACTCGTACAGATCGCCAGCACCGATAACCACCAAGGTTCAGGACGGATCATGGCTGGCCTCCGTGCTATGGAGACTCTGCCAAGAGGCGCCCTCGGTCGAAGCTTGTGCTTCAGGGAGGCCGGAGCACCGAGATCGCAAATGTCTCGGCCGATCCGCCTCCAGGATCCACCGCCACCTGCGCGGGTGCTCGCCAATCATCCTGTCTCGAGATCACTTTCTAGGCGTCGATCTTCGATCTTGCATTCCTTTTGTCTTCTCGTGCGTTTCAGCATTGTTTCTTCTCTTCCTTGATATCTCACTCTTCTGCGATGCTGCGATCGAGAAGTTCGCGCCGCAGGCACAGGGCCACGCGATGGGCGCGAGGACGCCACGGGATGCCCGAGAAGTGCAGTCATCGTAGCCATTTGTGGGGTCCCTCGGATGTCGCTCCGAATCCGACCCAGCATATCCGGATGGGATTGTGGACGGCGAGGCGTCCTGTCGGACCGGAGAGGCAATCTTAGGAGCAGGCCATTATTGGCTCTTCGCAATCAGCCTGAGTTCCCGTAGCACGATTCGCGAGGGGGGGGGATTCACGCTCCGTGCTCCGGCCACGGGGCCTTCGTTTGACTTTCCCTAGGGCCACCCATACCTCTGAGGGAGAGGCCATCAAATGCCTCGTAAGCATCAGCTCACGAGTATTGGACTTTGCGGCCCAGGAGAGGATTTTGGAGGCATGGAATGCGCGTCGAACCGGGCTGTGAAAAGCCGAAGTTCTGGGGCGGGGGAGGGTTGACTTCAAGGTTGTGTCTCGCGAGGGAGATTTGTGGTTTGTCGAGGCTGGAGCCGCCGCGATGGCAGAGTTGAAGTGGCCGAGGAGATGGGATCAAGCCTGGGGAAGCATTCTTGCCTGGAGGGGAGGGCTCCTTGTCCGACTTTGCTCAACTTGAAGATCGTTCCTGCCCGACTCGCGAGGGTCTTGGCCATGCTTGGCATCTGGAAGGAGCGATCCTCATCCCGGACAATCGATCACTGTCTTCCCCCTCGATCGATCGATCGCTCTTGCCGCGCCACTGTACAGGTACGGGCCCAACTTGTACGAGTACAGGTACCTACAGTAGTAGTAGTCCTACTCCGGACTACTTACTACTACTGTACTACTGGACTCGTACTCTCACGCTGGCGTTCTCCAAAATGCGAAATCTCGCCTGAATCCCTTATGGGCAATCCTTCCATGGATGTTGAAGTCATTGCGAGTGTTCCGTCCGAACGATGCACCTGTGCGACATTCCCATGGGAAAGTACTCCGTATACACGATGGACTGGAGGCGCATCCTTGGCCTCCAGGGCTTCTGGCCTGCTCCCGGGAGCAACGGCCTGGCGCCGCTGCGTCAATGCGCGTGACCCTCCCTCCAAGTTTGGAGGGCGAGAAGGCGGCCCAGCTGTTTCACTTTTTTCTGCCCTTCTTCCAGCGCTCGTTCCATGGCCGAGCGGACGCGCGCTGGGTTGGCCTGCCTCCCGCTGTCAGTGCCACTGGGCGATCGAGATCCAACCATTACATGGGCCGACGGACGGACATCAATGGGTGTTGGTGCCAGTCTGAGCTCCGTGATGATCCATCCATGACCTTGGAGCCTGAGCATGCACGACGGTGAACACGATCGGGCTCGGCTTCTTGAACAAGTCCCACTTCTCCAAGTCCGTCGTGAGGCACAGAAAGTCGATGTACCTGTACGGAGTACTACCACTAAGTAGTACCTACGAGCCGGGGGCCTCTTTTTTATCAGAATCCGACCGGCTTGTCAGGTACAGATCCATGATTTTTATGGTAAATTAAGTAAAATTGGTCAGAATCCCGACCATTTACCATGAAAATCATGGTTTTAGCCATGATAGAGAAGGTCGAGCCCTGATAAAAAGTAGGCCCCCGCCTCGTAGGTACTTACTACTAGTACTACCTGTATGGAGTCAGTAGTACCTCGAAGGCGTGCCTGTGCCTGTTCCTGAGCCGGACTCGAGCTTCGCGCCTTCCCTCCATCATTGAATTCTGACTGGCCCGCTGACTCGGGTGAGGAAAAGGCAAAGACCCCCTTTTCTTCGAAATCGAAGCGGGCTGGCCGGGATCTCCTGGACTGCCCCGTCTGATGCGACCACTGCAGTCACTGGCGCTTTCAATCATCTCGTACGGAGTACCTACTCCGTATCTCTTTTCTCCCACACAATCGTGCTCGCGAAAGAGGAGGTTCGAAGCAGCGGCACCTCGGCAGGCACATCAGCACCAGGGACCGCCTGGCAGCCCAGGACGGAGTTGATGGACCGAAGCAGCTTGGCTCCAGCCATTTGATCCATAAATGTGGATGCTACGCCGACCCGGGAAAGGCTGCCCGCCGCAAGCAGCCAGGGCCGGTGCGCGCCGAGGCGAGGGGAGGCTGCGCTGTCTCTCGAGTCATTTGACTTGTTGGCTTACAGAGCACTCCGTACGGCTTCTCCGTGGGTCTCGCAGTTCTCGGCACGCCGTACGAGTACCAAATTAGTACCAGCATGGAGTAGGACTCGTTTCTGTACTCGTACGAGTACCAGTACGATTCGAGATGGCTCGTCATTCGAATCGAACATCTTTACTCTTTCCGATGCCGTGAATTCCCGAGAACTGATGATTGGCAGTGGTACTTCTGAAAGGGGGACGAAGCATCCATGAAATCTCCACCGTACCGACTCCTCGTACTCGTCCGTGATGAGACATGCCTCGTGAAGCGACTGCCGCACGAAGCGTCGAGATCTGCAGGTGAGATCAATTTCCATGCTGTTTCGATTTCTCAGTCGTGCAGGGTTCATGATGAGCGTGTGGGTCTGCTCAACTGTGGGGATGGAATTGAGCTCCACCTCGAAGGCCGGTACTCGTACGGAGTACCAGTAGGTACGGAGTACGAGTACCGCCACTACTAGTAGGTACTAGGTAGTACCTGTACGGAGCTCCGTACTGCAGTGGTACTAGCGCTTGTGGTCAAGGTGCAAAAGCTCTGGCCTCCCCTTCCTTGAAGTTTCCCCTGTCGCGGTACGGAGTACATGACTCCGTACGAGTTTGAGAGTACATGTACTCCGTACCTCACGAGAACGGAGAATGCAGTCAGAGAGGCCGCGGCTCCCGTCTCGGTTTTTCTCTCGTTCCTTCCATTGTGTGACAGAGAGTTCGTATTTGCTTCTTTTCTTCCTTTCGCCGTCGCACAAGCTTCGCTAGCACAATGACCTGCGTTTCTCTCTTGCCTCTTCTTGATTGCCACCCATACTCGTACCAATTTGTGCTTATCCTCCGAGGCGGTGCTCCAGGCAAGTCCGAGGACGAGTACTCCGTACATAAAGTACTAGTAGTAGCACTCCGTAGTACGAGTACCACTGCTGGCAATCGGGGATCCATCCATGCAATGGATGGATTGATTGATGGAATGGACAGAGAAAGGCGTCGTGCGCTGGCGTGGAGCAGCAGCTCGACTCCCTGTTCCCGCAGGCCTCCTTACATTAGTACCGCCTTGGACGAGGTGCGCAGGCGCTATCTCGTGCTATTCGCCCACTATTCGTCTGCCTGTGCCTGCAGTCAGAAAGAAAAATGAAAGACGAGTTTTGCGGAGAAGCTCGCAGGCACACCACCACCACCACCACCACCACCACCAACACCACCACCGCGACCACCCACTCTCACAAGCTCTCCCTTGTGCGCAGGACGGGACACTAGACCGTAGGCAATCATCAACGACGGTGATACGAGTTCTGTAATTGTGTCCGCCCAAAGTGACCCTCACTCCGGGCTCCGAGTACTCGTACTCGTACCTGTACGCGTGGCTCGATACATATGGAGCTCCGTTAGTATGTACGAGTACTCGTACTCATGTGGGAACATGAAGCTTGAGGACTCGGATGCTCACCTGCCCACCCCATACCCTCGTACCTGCTTTTCCTCTCAGCTGGGGACTGGCACGGCAGGAGACACCTTCCAGGGGGGTGCCGGGGCCCTGGTACCTTGTAGACTGGTACGAGTAATCGTACCAGAGGTAGACCGAGCAGGCGCGGCCCTACATCATCATTGCCCCGTGCTCGCGATCCACTGTTCTCTCAGAGAGGGAGGAGGTACCTGTACATCCAATGCCAGCTGGCTGGACCGGGAGGCCCGAGTCTCTGTGCCTGCAGTGAGGTTTTTCGGCTCCATCGCGGCCCATCTCGGGGCACTCGAGAGATACGGGGTACGTACTCCGTACGAGTACAACCTCCGGCTTCAATCTCCTCCTCCTCCACATCCTCTCCCTCCTCCTCTCGGGCTCCCTCCTCCTCTTCCTCCTCCTCCTGTTCCTGCTTTCCCCCCTCCCTCCTCGAGTCACGTCGCGAGGATTGGTCTATTTCTTCTTCTCATCCACCTCCTCGTCCCTTTCCATCCTCCCCCATGATCAATGTTGGACTGGGGTGCGCGCCGGACGTCCAGAATCCAATGCTACCGTCACATCCCCAAGGTACTACCCAGACAGGCATGGCATCGCCGTAGGGAGCACAGCTGCCCGCCATAGCCAAGACCTCAAAAAATTCCATGTTCTTTTCTTCTCCTTCTCTTGTCCATCCCCCGGTCTCCCACGCACGCCTGTCTCTCTTTTCGTCCCGTCACTGGAGGCGCCTTTTCCTAAGTCCCGCAGATACGGTACGAGCACTGGCTCTCTGGCCATCGTCCACTCGTGGATCCTTTTCGCCTCTTTCTTGGCTTCGACTGCCTGTGCCTTGTTGTTGAGTGCCCTTGTATGGGCTAGTACGAGTACGAGTAGACTTCAACCAACCTGTTCGTGGATTTTTTTCTTCCTCCCTTCCTCCGCCCCCTCCCTCCCCCACGCAGAATCCTTCCCTTTCTCGTCTGCATATGCATCTTGCCTCTATCCCCCTCTCCCTTGCCCCCCTCCCCCCCTCCTGCATGTTTCCCACGCTAAACTGTCTCTTGCCAGGTCTCTGCTTGACAGCTACCTTTTCCGAGTTGGGGCTCGCGGCACAGACCACACGAGGACTGCGAGCAGCTGTGAGTGCCTTTCGCGAAGACGAGAGGTACTCGTACTTGCTCAAAAAAGCCGGTTGTTCAGGTCATGGGGGCACGATGCCATCTCGGCTATATCTACCGGGCCCTCCCTCACCTCGCCCGCAGAAAAGAGGGCTCTCCTAGCTCGGCTTCCCGCTCTAGGAGAGACGAATTTCCCTTGGTTGGTCTTCATCGCGCAAGAGACGCTGGCTCTGAATCGACCTTGACCTACGCGCCGGCCCCAGCGCCTGATCGACTGTCCGCCATGTCTGACAAGCAGATCTCGACGCAAGTCGAGAACGGCTCCAAGCCGCAAAAGAGAGGCTGCTGTGGTTGGTTCAAGCGCTTCTGGTGGGCGATCCTTCTCGTCCTCATCGCCGTCGTAGTTTTGGTCATCTGCCTCATGTAAGTCAATCATCCGTCTTTCTCTTCTCCCTGTCGCTCCCTTACTCGCGCGCGCGTGCGCGCGTTGCCTCTGCTTTTACCTTTCATGTTCATCGAATGGTGTATGCACCCTGGCGGTGCCAGCCAGGGCTTCACCAGTACCGCGTGATCTCATTGCGCCGCACACAAAAGTAGACCCCTCATCAAGAGACGAGTCTCGTGCGCTGACCAGACTGTTCCACCACAGCATCTTTGTTGCCGTGCCAAAGATCGCCCAGCAAAAGGTCAATGAGGCCGTGCTCGAGGTCCAGGGTGTTCGCCTCGCCCAGGCTTCGCCCAACAGGTTCCGCCTGGACATCAACTCCACCATTACCACCGATGGCAAGATCAAGGGCAACATCGACTCCTTCCCCGGCGTTTTCTACCTCACCGACGCCGGCGACGAGATCCCCTTCATGAACGTCACCTTCCCTCCCACCACCGCCGACAAGCACCAGGTGGTCAACATTTCTCAGGAGGTCGAAATTGGCGACCACGACGCCTTCAATCGCTTCAACATCTACTTCTTCGACAACCAGACTCTCCGTGTCACCCTCGCGGGACGGACAAAGGTCCAGGCCCATGGCATCTCCAAGAAGTTCGGCGTCGACTTCAAGAAGACAGTCGAGCTCAAGGGCCTGAATGCCTTCAAGGGCACCACCGTCAGCGGAGGCGAGATCCTGGTCAAGCCTGAGAATGGCGTCAACTTCAAGGCCCTCGCCCACATTCCCAACCCATCCGTCTTCAGCCTGGACATTGTGAGCACTTCCCCCCTGCAGCATCTATCCATGTTTTTGTGTTTCCTTTTTGTGGCATTGGGACGCACCTTGTGTACTGTGATCGCTTTTCATGCGCAAGGAACCTGTGACTGACAAGATTGCCACACCAGGGTAACACCACGTTTGCCAGCAGCATTGATGGCAACGGCGTCGGAAACCTGACCATCGAGAACCTCTCCATCGTTCCCGGCAACAATGACTTCCCCGTTACCGCCAACCTGAACCAGGTCGAAATCATCACCTTGATGATGGGACCCAAGTACTGCAACGGCGGTGACGTGCCCGTCACAATGCACGGAAACACGGTCCTGAACCAGGGAGAGCACCTCGTGTACTACGAGCTTGCCCTGGAAAGCGCCTCCCAGGTTGTCCAAATGAACATCAACGACATCATCCAGTCGTCCCTCAACACCACCATCAAATGCAAGAGCAGCTAAGGCATGCGGGGCTCAAGGGAACTGGTACTTGCTCAATGAAGAGCTCGAGGGATGAGAGTGTGGAGGACAACCTATTGTGTGCGGAACTTCATTTTCTTCTCCGGGAGGGGACGCATTTCGGTTTTTATGATACCTCTGCGCGTGTTTCCATGTTTGATCTGGGCCGTCTGCGGCCACGAATAAAAAGAATAATGTCGAATGTTACGAGAAGAGAACAAACAGGCAAGCAGGCGGACAAGGCGGGCATGAGCGAAACATCGTTGGTTTCATCATTCCTGCTTCCGGCATTGCCAGTTTCTTGATGCTGTTGACTCGACACGCCATTCATCCCGTACGAGATCCCCCCACGCTCCCCGCACCCTCTGCGCCCGACGCATTCACTGAAGGCACGAAGTCCACGACGGTCCTAACCCCGGCGGCCCTCTCCGCCTCCTTTTTCTTGGCGATCTTCTCCCTCGTCTTGCGCAACCTATCCCTGTATGCCCATTCCGGGAAGGCGTTGGCATCCCACAGATCCGAGGAAAGCGTGGTCTCGTACTGGCCCGCGTCGTCGATGTCGACGTACGCGAGGAGCTTGTCCATGAGGCTCGGGTTGCGGAGGGATTCCGAGGCGAGGAGCTTGCTGTTGAAATGGGTGCCTTTGCGCTTGAGGGCGAGGAAGGTCTGGAGTTTGGAGGTGAGGAGGGGCGGCGGTGAGGAGGATGGGGAAGGGGGGATTGCGAGGTCCGGGACGGAGGGGAGGGTGAGGGAGTGGATGAGGGAGCGGGAGGGGTTTTGTTGGCCGCCGCTGCCGCCGCCGTCGCCGTCGTTGTTGGGATGGTCAAGGTCGAGATCCTGGTCGTTGTCTGGTTCGGGGAGGGGCTCGATGAGGTCGGAGGGTCCTCGGGGTGCTGGCTGGGGTCCGAGTTGAGGTCGTAGCTGAGGGAGGACGATGGGGATAGGGGAGATTATGGCGGGAGAGGTGGTCGTCGCGTCTGGGGCAGGTTCTAGGAGGCTGGTTTAGTATGCATATATATAATACATAATTCGTCCCTTTCGAAGGCTTGCGGTGGAAGGGGGAATCGCAATCGGTGCCGTGTCAACAATGGATGACCTACCATCTTGTGATGTTTTTCTCGGTGGTGCTGGCTCTGGGATTGCCTCAAGAAAAGCGCGTTAGTCGTGAACAAGGTGGAGGTGAGAGCATAGGTATTGATAAGTTTGGAGGAAACGGCTGACGCTGCCGCGGGGTGTGACGAGGCTAAGGGAGGGGGGGGGGGGGAGATGAGCAGATCAAGGGGTGTCGGAAGGGCCATACCTCTTTTGCGATCACGGCGGCCTTTGCCTTGGCTTTGGGAGGTGGTGCTTCATGGTCGCTCTCCTCGTCGCTGCTGGCGTACGCGACGAGACCCATGATATGACGGTGGAATGCTCATGCGATGGAGCACGGCGATGAGATGGGGATCAGCGTCGCCAGTGCGACTGTTGGAAGAATTGGAGCACGACAAGGTGAATGAGGACGAGGTGAGGTCAGCCGTATTAATAAGCTTCGGTGAGTGTCGGTGTGGTTGGTCAAGTTCGGCGAAGCACACCTCTGAATTCCTGACGGCTGAATCTCGGCTGAACATCATCTCGATCGACGACCTTCCATCGCAAACTAAAGCCGGGCACTTCATCATTATCTTCTCCTTGTTTCCCCCCCTTGAACCATCTTCGCCTCCAACGGTCCAACATCCCAGCTATCGTCCTCATCATCATCATTGCATATCTTGGCATCTCGATTTCCACGACAGGGCGATCTTTTTGCGAGGAGATTGGGCGAGACGGAAGCGCAACACTGCCCGATCATCGCCGCGCGTGGAGTCTCGGCGCTTGTCGGCATCGCAACACACACTCTCTTTTTTCTCTTACTCTCTCTACGCTTTGACGGCCCCATCAAGCAGCGACAGCAGACGGAAAACGACGAGAGGGAAAGAGCCAAAAAAGTAGCGCCCACCAAAAAAACAAAACCGTAGTGTCTTGCTGAGCCTCTGCGAGACCGTTGCAACAATGGCTCGGCCAAGAGACTCGCGCTCACCAAGTCCTGCAGGCAGCCACTACAGCTCGCGCCGTCACCGCAAAGAGGATGACAGGCGGAACAGAGATCGTCGAGATGACGCCAGGGATGCTCGCCGGCGGTCCAAGTCGCGCAGTCCAGATGTGAGGAGCCGCCACCACTCCCACCATAATGATGATGCTAGCCAGCAACGTCGCTTTGATCAAGACTATGACCATGATCATGACCACCATGACGCGCACCGCGAGCGTCGTGAGCATCGCCTGGAAGCATTGTATTCTGACGAGGTTATCCACGAGCAGTACAGGTATAGAGACGATCGGGACCGAGACCGCGATTTTCGGCGCAGGGACCGCTCCCTAGACAGGCGAGACGATGAGTACTACCGAGGCGCACCGCGGGACAACAGAGACGGCAGGGGGGGAGAGCGGCGGCGATCGCGAAATCGATATGGCGACCGGTCGGGCGCGAGGTCGCCGGATCGCAGGAGGAACCGGAGCCGCGACGGCGATCGAGACGGCAGATTAGACCGGGATCGCGACCGCGACCGTGACCGAGATCGAGACTACAGAAGGCGAGATGACTCCCGGGATCGGGCGAGGGGACGCCGCGAGGGCACCGCCGATTCCCATGCGCGCAGCGCCCGCGACGATGGCAGATCCCAGGGCACGCCTTTGGCCGAGAGCGGCAAGGCCGGCGGGACAAGCGACGCTGTAAGTAACGACCCGTCACTGACTCCTCTCATCATAGCCCAAGATTCTGTCGATGTGCACGTACTAACATCTCATTTCCCTGTCGCAGGCTTCCAAAGCAGCCACCGCTGGACCACAGTCCGAGGCCGACAAGAAGGCGGAGCGCTTGGCCAAACTCGAGGCCTGGAAGAAGAAGAAGGAAATCGAGAGCCAGAAGCAGAAGGAGGTGAATGCGAGCCAGACGAGGAGCCTCCTTGCTGAGATGGATAAGAAGGCCCAAGGAGAAAGTGTCACGGCCACGCCCTCCCCGGCCATTTCCGCCGCCGCCTCACCGACCCCGATTGACTCTGGAAGCGCGTCGCCTGCGAAGCCGTACCCGGGCAAGTTTGATCCCAAGCACATCGCGAGAAAGTCGGCTGCGCTGCGTGCGAGCGATCCTTCCAAGACGAAGCTGGGCTCTCTGGATGGGCAGCCTGAAAAGCATGCGTCAGCGCCTGTCAAGCAGGCACCTACTGGTGAGTTCCTTTCGATTCTTCTTCGATACATGATGACGACCTCGAACCTCGAGTTGAAAGAAAGGCGTGGCCGTGTATTTTCTACGTTTCTCAGAACTTGGAAACAGGATCCTTCCTTGTCTTCATTAGGTATCTTGAGCACAACAATGATTCACTTTTCCTTCGCTAACATTGATGCTCCTTCTTCTCAAGCCTCGGCACTACCTGCGAACCGTGCGAAGACGAGCCGTTTTGATTTCGGCAAGGCGCACGACAGCGACAAGTTTCCCAGCAAGCGCAAGCTGGATCTTGACGAAGAGGTGGTCACGCAACGAAAGCTGACCAAGTTGCCTGCCCTCCCGACCGAGACCGACGACACGCCGTACGCGGACCAGGACGAGGACGACGAGTCTGACGGCGATAACTTTGCCGAGAATGAGGAGGAAGCCGCTGCTGCCGCCCGCGCCGCCCACGAGCGGCGGATGCATGCCGAGAACCAGGTTGACCAACCGATGGAGGATGCTCTTGCTCCTGTTAGCGACGCCACGGATGGGCAGCCTAGCGCGCAACCGAACGGGGTCGCCGTTTCCGACGAGAATACTTCCGTGCAGTCGGCCGTTGACGACAAGATGGAGATCGATGCGCACGAGGCCCATGACCAAGCAGTCGATTCAAAAAAGGACGATCAGATCACCACGGCTCAGGTCGATCTCGTGACGCAGGAAGCACAGATGGAGGACGAGCCGTCGCAGCATCAACAGCAGGAAGAAGAGCAGGAGCAGGAAGAGGAGGAGGACATTGACCCATTGGATGCTTTCATGGATGGCCTGCAACAGACTGAGACGAGGAAGCCCGCGAAGAGATCGACCACGGTGGCGAAGAAGCAGCAGGAGCCCGAGGCCTACTTCAGCGACGACGACTATACTTTCAACAGGCAGGATAACTCTGATGCGGATGCTCTGTTGGCCATTGCACACAAACGCAAGAAGAAGGATATTCCATCGGTTGATTACTCGAAGCTCGATCTCGAGAAGATCAGAAAGAACTTCTGGGTCGAGCCAGTAGAGCTGAGCCAAATGTCCGAGGCCGACGTCGCGGACCTGCGACTCGAGCTGGATGGCATCAAGGTCAACGGGAAGGACGTGCCGAAGCCCGTCCAGAAGTGGGCCCAGTGCGGTCTCACCCGCCAGACGCTGGACATCATCGGCACGCTCGGCTTTGAGAAACCAACACCAATCCAGATGCAGGCATTGCCGGCGCTGATGTCCGGGCGAGACGTGGTTGGCGTGGCAAAGACGGGGTCTGGAAAGACGATGGCTTTCCTGCTTCCCATGTTCCGGCACATCAAAGATCAGTCGTCGCTCAAGGAGACGGATGGGCCGATCGGGCTCATTATGACGCCGACTCGCGAATTAGCGACCCAAATCCACCGGGACTGCAAGCCTTTCCTGAAGATGATGAATCTGCGCGCCGTTTGTGCTTATGGCGGAGCCCCTATCCGAGATCAGATCGCAGAGCTGAAACGCGGCGCCGAAATCATCGTCTGCACGCCAGGGCGGATGATTGATCTGCTGGCGGCCAACCAGGGGCGGGTGACGAACCTGCGGCGAGTGACGTACGTGGTGCTTGACGAGGCGGATCGGATGTTCGACATGGGATTCGAGCCACAGGTGATGAAGATCTTCGCCAACATGCGGCCGGACAAGCAGACGATCCTGTTCTCGGCGACGATGCCGCGCCTCATCGACTCGCTGACCAAGAAGATCCTGAAGAGCCCTGTGGAGATCACTGTCGGGGGCCGCAGTGTTGTCGCCAAGGAGATTGACCAGATCGTGGAGATCCGGGAGGAGGCTTCCAAGTTCCTCCGCGTGCTGGAGCTCCTCGGCGAGCTGTACGACAAGGACGAGGATGCGCGGTCGCTCATCTTCGTGGAGCGGCAGGAGAAGGCGGACGAGCTCCTGAAGCAGCTGATGCAAAAGGGGTATCCGTGCATGTCGATCCACGGAGGCAAGGATCAGGTGGACCGTGACTCTACGATATCGGATTTCAAGAAGGGCGTGATCCCGATCTTGATTGCGACGTCGGTGGCGGCTCGGGGCCTGGACGTGAAGCAGCTCAAGCTCGTCATCAACTTCGACGCGCCCAACCACCTGGAGGACTACGTGCACCGCGCGGGTCGGACAGGGCGGGCGGGCAACACGGGCACGGCCGTGACGTTCGTGACGCCGGAGCAGGAGAACTGCGCTCCAGGCATCGCTAAGGCACTTGAGCAGAGCGGCCAGCCGGTGCCGGAACAGCTCAACGAGATGAGAAAGGCGCATCGCGACAAAGTCAAGTCAGGCAAGGCCAAGGACACGTCCGGGTTCGGAGGCAAAGGACTGGACCGGCTGGACCAGGAGCGCGAGGCGGCTCGGCTGCGGGAGCGCAAGACCCACAAGGCAGAGGGCGAAGAGGAGGACTTCAAGGAGGACAAGAAGGACGAGGACGACAAGACGGTGGAGAAGACGCTCAACGCAATCCGGGCCGCTGCGTCCGTGATCCAGGCGCGCGAAACGCCCAAACCAGCCGAAGCCGACAGCGGCAGCAAGATGCCCAGCATCAAGTCCTCCGGCATCATCAAGAACAACACCACCAGCAACGCCGCCAACGCCGGCGGCAGCGGCAAAGACCCCCTCGACAAGGTCAGCTCCGCCGTCAGCGCCATCAACAGCCGCCTCGGCAAGGCCGGCCAGCTGCGCACCGGGCAGCCCATCGACAACAAGGGCCCCGACGCGGGCGCCTTCCACGCGACGCTCGAGATCAACGACTTTCCGCAGAAGGCGCGGTGGGCGGTCACCAATCGGACCAACGTGGCCAAGATCCTGGAGGCGACGGGCACGTCCATCACGACCAAGGGCAGCTTCTACCCGCCGGGCAAGGAGGTGCCGCACGGCGGGGAGCCGAAGCTGTACATCCTGATTGAGGGGGACACGGAGCTGGTGGTGTCGGCGGCGCTGAACGAGATGACGAGGCTGCTAAGGGAGGGGACGATCGCGGCGGCGGATGCGGACAGCAGGGCGCCGGCGAGTGGGCGGTATACGGTGACGTAAAGGTCGTGGTGGTGGCAAGGGCATCTGCAAGGGCAATTTCCGTCATCGAAAGATGATTTACTGCTTTTCTTTCCATCTCTGTTACTCCCCTATCAACCATGTTGCACTGCATATTCCATGTCTTATCCTCCGATCTCTCGTGTTTCACTGCATATCCTATCTCTGATTCTCTTCCACCTGCCGAGTTCTACAGCATTCGTCAACTCCGAAATTCCTCTTCCTGGCATGGGTCACTCCATCCGTCCTCATCCGACTCTCTCCTATTGTTCACTGCTATGGGTCCTCGAATGATAGCCATATCTACCACGTTCCAATGTTGTCGTGCCCTGCCGCACCTCCTTGCCTTTTCACCAACCTCCCCTCCTTCACCGTGTCCGTTTTCGTGAGTCAACCTGCTACAGCGTGACGGTCCCGCCATATGAGCGGCGACATTATAGCCCCGTGCGGCATAGGCGCCAAATGATCTCCGGAGACAGGATGCCGCCATGTGAAAATTCTCGATCTTCTGCAACGTGGGGCAAGATGGGGTGGAATCAACGCAGAGCAGCAATCACAACACACGGAGGATGAACGTGCGGCCCCCGGTCACGTCATGGGAGCCGCACGCAGATCCGGCGTCGTCGAGGCAGATAATGGGCGGGTCTGGTTCCGCGGGACATCGTAGAGGATGAGGCTGGGTTTCATCAGAAAGGGAATCAATCGGGAGCGATGAGATGATTTGCAATCTATCAAAAGTGCGGGAGAAGAAGCAATGAAATCAGGGGGTCGACATAAACAAATGTCTGAGGTATATTTTGCAAGAAAAGCCGAGATGTCAGACAAACATCAGGCAGCACTATCTAGAAATAGTACTCGTAGCAGCGGTTGTACTCGAAGTTTACCGAATTACCTGCATGAAGGAAACGCCATCAGGGGTATCACGCCGCTGAACCAGCAACCCTCTTCCGTTACCTCTCAAAAGAAAGAAAAAAAGAGAGAGGGGGGGGGGGGGGGGGGAGGAGAGAGCGCAAAAGTAACGATACTGGACCGCGATGCTCTTCTTTCCGCCCCCAAAACCGAGTAATATACCCAGCACTCTCTATTTTACTCTCCTTCGCGCGAGACCCACCAGTGTCTCAGAGAACTTGCGTCTCCGTCTCTGCTTCGCGACAAGCAGGGAAGATCCTTCCCAAATATGTTGCCCTTGACGGCAAGATGAATGACGAGGGCAAAATAGAGGAGGAAGTAAACATTAGAGCGAGACGAGATGACGCAGAAGAAGAAGGAGAAGAAGAAGAAGAAGACGAAGAAGCGTCCAGGAGAAGAAAACGGCCCCCGACGAGTGGATCGCGAATGGAGATTGCGCGGTGGAGAGCTCCAGTCGGTGGAAGCGGCGAAAGCAAGTGGGTATCGAGAGGAGATCCAGCTTTCTTGGCAGACGAAGCCGATGCAAGAGGATCCGCTACTCGGTACTGGCAACATGGTCGTTCCCAGGATGGGAGATGGACCGATGGATGGCTTCTCCATCCCAGAGTCGGGAGATGATGGAGCGGGATGGATCTATGCGGGATCCAATCAGTCCCAGTTGCGGGCTTCGGCAGCGGCATCGGCATCTCGGGCGCGGATCTCTTGCAAGCTCGCCTCGGCGAGGGTGTCGGAGCGGGATTGCTTCTTCTGGGCGGAGAGCTGGGCCTGCAGCTTGCCGCCCTTTCCAGCTGACTTTGCTCGTTTCTGGCGACCAAAAATAAATACGTGAAAGCCCAAGAAGGATGTGGTCGGGGAGAGGAGGAGGGGGGGGGGATAGAAGGAGGGGGGGAAGGAGGGGAAAATGGAGGAAAAAACACTACCTCTGCAGCTTCGGCGGCTCGTCTGCGGGCATCGTCGCTCCCGGCGCTCGAGGAAGGAGAAGATTTCGCAGCCCCGCCGAGGGTGTGGGCGGGTCCGCCGACGTGATGCCGGCTGGCGGTCTTTGCAGGTTTGGCCGGAGCCAGGATGGGCCGGCCGAGGATGGGCTCGGGGTCTTCCATCCTGCCGCAGATGTTGCCCATGCTGGCTGTCTGAACGTGGGAGGGGTGGACGGACGCGGGGTGCTCTGGCGGAAGGTATGATGAGACGTTGGGGGCTTTTCTTCCACGGTCTGGAACGGCCGCTCGCGGGGTAGAGTGAGAGATGGAGGAGAGTCGAGACACGGAATGGTACACGGGAAGGGATACGGGGATCAGATAGTGAAGAAAGGGGGTGGAGAGTGAGGGTGCTGGAAGGTTTGAAAAGAGGCCGAGGCAGTGGTGGTGATGGTGGTGATGGTGGTGATGGAGTAGCGGATGCGGCGCGATCAAATGGAGCAACGGCCGGAGCTCGGATCGAATGTGGCTGTGCAGGGGAAACTCAACTGTGGCTGGTAGTGGCTAGTGGTGCGCGCAGTCTGGAGTACATGTGATCCGTGCCATGGCGCGCGGGCGATGCAGGTTCCGGCGCCAATTTCTTCATCTGCTGCTGGGACGTTTCTGCGCCGTGGATCGCGTGCACGTGCTCGCGGCGGTGCCTGGATTCATCGAGGCATTCCTTACTACTACTAGTCAGGAGACGCTTTACGCCATGGTGATTGCTTTCAGATGAAATCTAGTCCGTACTACGGAGTACTCCGTACCCATATATCAACGCCATATGTTCAGTATACGATTCCAAGCGTCATCGAAGCACATGGTGAGAGGTGAGACCCTCCATTGGGGCTCTGTCCCGTGAGATATTGCAGAGCCTGCCTGCCTTTGGCAAGGGTCTGAGAAGGTCTGACGCCTCTCTTGGGGGGGGGTTTTCGGAATGTCAGACATGGGCATGGAATTACTCGAAATGAGTTCGAACGAAGATGATTCCAAGTACGGAGAAAGCGTCGAGGATACATCTGTTCCGCACTTGTATGAAGAAGTAGGCAGGACTCGACGGAATTGACCCTTCTGACGACGCTACTGGAACTTCGTTTGCCACTGGGGTGAGGAAGAATATGCGTCTAGGTACGGCGCGAGAAGGGAGCGGCGATGTCAACGGCGGGATCGGGATCTTCTGGAAACATGCACGGCGTACGGAGTAAGCCATCTCATCATCTTCGAGTCTGACTCTACTCCGTACTCCGTGATGGGTCGATCAAACGGCCTCCTGCGAGCGTCGCCTGTCCCTCCGGGCAAGGCTTTCCGGACAGCGCACACGTTCTCCGAACTTCGTACAGAGTACTCCGTAGTACGGAGTAGCACTGGTAGATGCCCCAAACCTGCAAGCACTGCGCGAGCACGGAGCCTCTTTCCTTGTTTGTTCATGAAATCTTCCGCGTCTGAGATGGGCCACACGAGGCAGGAGCGACAGGCATCGATCCAGGCATCGATCCAGGCATGGCGACTTCCCTCTTGCAGCCGCTGGGAACTACGGAGTACCACGTCGATTCCGCGGGCGGCGTCCATCGCCCTTGCATGCATTGGATCATGTGCACCGCCGAAGGTACATGTAGGACTCTGTACTCCGTGCTCCGCATCGTGTACTCGCCGGTACTCGGGGCATCCGCAAGCCCGGGAGAGCTCCCAGTCGAGAGGGGTCGCGCTACCCGCTAGTTACCACCCACTACGAGTACGAGTACGGAGTACTCCGCACCAGCACCTCCTTCGTTGCACGCCGCGGCCCCGTTCCTGTCCAGCTCCGGCCAATCGCAGAGCCGGCCCGCGACCTCCAGCACCCGCTTCTGCGCCTCTCGGCCCATCAGCCCTTTTTCTCCAAGCTGGGCCGTCCCTTCCCAAAAGTCCCCAAGTTCCCCATCCCAACCCGTTCACGCGGCCGTCCGGGTTCTCATTTTCTCTCGCTCTTCGCGCCCACAAGCTTGCGGCAAGAGCGACGACGGCCTCGACGGCAACTTCCCGCACGCAGCGCGAGCTGGAAGCAGCAGCACGGAGAGAGGTACGGAGGAGCAGTGCCTGGACACGGCAGGAAGCGACGACCGACAAGAGCAAGACGGCGACGGCGACGAGACGGAAGGCGCCACCGACGACGACGTCGACGACTCAAGGCAAGACCCTGCGTGCTCGTCGAGTTGCGCTTGCCCTCATCACGAGTCCTTCCCTCCCCACCCCCTCCCCCTTTTTTGAAGGTTTTTTTTTTTTTCATATTCCTCTCTGGAGCTCCATCGTCATCGTCATCGCCATTGAAAGCCCTCATTCCTTTTCACGCCATCACACAAAACACCCACATACACACACACACACACACACACAGAATCTACATCCCCCCCCCATCCCTCTATCAAGCCAGCCTAGATTCCTGGAATATCCTTCCATATGCACTCCACACTGTTGGAGCTTTCGTATCACCATTTTTTCCCCTCCTCCTAATCCTCCTCCTACTTCTCCTCCTCTTCCCTATCCTCTTTCCCTCTGTCCCCCTCCACCCATCTTCCATTCTTCGCCAAGAGAGCATCGACGCTCTCATGCAGCCCTGCTGCATCTGTCGGAGCATCCTGGTGGGGCCGCCGCCGCCGCACACCGAGCCGCTGCTCCTTGATCTTTTCCCTTTTTTCCCTTCCACAGATTAAGCCTCTTTTTTCTTTAAGAACGAATCCGCCCGTCTCCCACACGACACATCCATCCTCGAGTCACAACCCCGGACATGGCTCTTCTTGTGAGTATCCTTTTTCCTGTTTGATCCCCCCCCCCCCCCAAGATTCTTTCCTACCGTTGCTCTCTTCCCTCGCTTCCTGTTCCACTATGTGCACTCCCTCCCATCGTCAGGGGTAATGTGTCCCTGCTGCGGTGAAGCCACCTCTCTCTTGTCGCCTTGGCTGACTTGGTCTCCGCCTCATCAAGCTCCACGACGATAGCCCCATGGCCATGGATCTCGAGGGCGTCGACCTGACGGACGTCGGCTTTGGCTTTGGCCACTTTCATGACGCGAACCTGTCGGACGCGGATTCCCATGTACTTGCCGCCGGCGTCCACTTCGGTCACGATGATTCCTGCATAGACCCCTGGGGCATCCTCAACTGCTCCCACCCAAGCCCCCTTGCGCCCCCGAGGTCCTGCAGCACCGTCAATCCTCCCCATCCTTCCCATTTCTTCTCTCAACACCAGCATCAGCCACTACAGCAGCAGCAGCGACAAGAACAACAACAAGAACAACAACAACGACAACAACAACAACAGCAGCAGCAGCAGCAGCAGCAGCAGCAGCAGCAGCAGCAGCAGCAACAACAACAACAGCAGCAGCAGCAACAGCAGCAGCAGCAGCAGCAATGCCCTCAGCCTCTCTTCCACCCATCACAAGGAAGCCAACAGCGAATAATGCAAGGCCGAGCGACGACTCAGGGCCCCTCGTCTAGCGCTCCCGGCTCCCGGCAGCGCTCGACAGACCGCCAGAAGGCTTCCGTCCGAGCTCAACCTTCTACCCAACCCAAAAGGCAGCTACTGGAGAGGCTCGGCCTGCTTCTACCCGACGTTTCCCCAGATGCCCTCCACCGGCCCGTGCCACGTCTCAGCCGCCTCGACAGCTTCGAGGTCGCCTCAGACATTTCCTGCAACTCCTCCTGTCCCGACACTTGCCCGAGCCACTGCGGCACCCCTGGCCAGGGAGTCTACTGCGACGACGACGATTGCGCCGACAAGAGGCCTTGTCCCGACGAGCACTGCTCCAAGCCATGCCAGCCGTGTCATCCCTGCGACGACCCGTGTGAACCATCTTGCGACCCTTGCGATCCCTGTGACCCCTGCGTTCCCTGTGATGACGGCGCCAATTGCCAGCCCTGCCGGTCATACCGGGCATGCGACGACGCAGAATGCCTCGCTCCGGGACCTACAGGTTCCGCCCTGGAAATCGGACTGCCCGCCGGCAGCGACCTCTCCTACGTCGACAGGCAGGCAGCAGCGGCTCTGGCTTCTTTTGGCGGTCCTTCCGAGCCTATTATCCCATTCCTTCTAGATCGTGAAGCTCCAAGTCAGGGTCAGGGCTCAGGTCAAAATCAGGACCAAAGTCATCAATCTCAAAATCAAGACCAGAGCCAAGGTCAGGGTCAGCCTCAAGACCTGGTGCAGGGCCAGATCCAGTCACGAAATCAGCAACATCAACACCAACACCAACACCACCATAACCACAACCACAGTCACGGCCACAGCCACAGCGATCTCTTCCTTGACCATGCTCAGACACACGTGCAAGATCCGTCATGCGTCTTCATCGGGCCCGTCCACGATCAAAATGGACGCTTCCAGTTCCTGTCACTACCGGAAATCTCCAATGGTGCGAATACGCCCCTTCCGACCCCTATACACTGGGATGCCGAGGAGAACAGGGCCTTCACAGATGCCCTCCTCCCGAACCACATTCTCGAGTACCATTACCTCCAGAACCGGCCTTGCCCCGTCGACCACCAGGATTTCCAGCCCTCCCGCTGCTCCCTACCAAGGGTCCTTTCCGGCGTTGACAAAGGCGGCAACCCTTACTTCTATCACCTCAACGGGCCTCGGTGTGGCTATGAGGTCGACACTGTGAATCAGTTCGCCCTCCATGTGCTAGCAGATCACATCCCCACGCAGACGACCGTCGATGCCGCCATCGGCGCGCCTTCCACGTCGACCGTGGCGTTCCAGCCGGGCCTTGCTTCCTTCGAGCCATTCTTACAGACGGACCCTCTCTCCCTGATGCCGCCCCCCGGCTCGCTGATAGCAGGCCCACAGCCGCTGTCATCCACGGCATCCATTGCCGACTTGACCTGTTCGGCCATAGAATCTCCGGCACCACTCGTGCCGTCCGCACAAACTTCCCCCGAGAGTCTGGCCGTCGACAAACCGACCGCACGCTCCACAGTGGACGAGTCTCTGGCGGGAGGGGACAAGGAGTGCATCTTCGAATGCCGTTGGAGAATCGGCGACGGAGATGAGATCTGTGGCCAGACCTTCGACAGCGCCGACAAGCTGCATTTGCACGGGAAGAACGACCACACCAGTGTACTACAGAAGAGCGATTCAGGATTCCAGTGCGCGTGGCACGGCTGTACACGTTCAGACACCTTCAATCAGCGCAGCAAATTGGATCGTCATCTCCAGACCCACACAGGATGTAAGTCCATTGCATGGGAAAAAAGACCGGGCGGAGCAACTATCGATGGATCTTGCCCATGGGTTCAAAGTCATGTTGCAGCAGAAACTAATAGAAGAGTTCGCCAGTCAAACCCGTTCAATGCCCCTCCTGCAAGGAGTTCTTCTCGGCCAAGCAGGCTCTTGTTCAGCACATGAGATTGCACACGGGCGAGGAGCCATGGAAATGCCGTCATCCAGGCTGCAATCGCACCTTCAAGCAGCAGAGTGCCTTGAGTACGTTGACCCCTAAATGCCACCCTCCAACGGACGGAGCGATCGTGTCTTCTAGAACCTATTCCTGGAATATGTCGCCGTCTCTTGTGAAACATTCTGCTTCCTCCCCTTCCATTGCTGCCGTGTGCTGACCAGTCATCACAGCCATGCACGAGCGGACGCATACCGGGGAAAGGCCCCTTTCCTGCGACATCTGCTTCAAGACGTTCGCGGAATCCTCCAACTTGTCCAAGCACCGGCGAATTCACAACGAGCATGGCAACTACATTTGCACCATTTGCAACAAGGACTTTCATCGGCATGATCAGCTCAGACGGCATGCGACTAGGAAGCACGCCGCGACCCACCCCGAACAAGTGGAGTTAATGATCAAGCGGCCCAGAAAAATGAGGCACGGAAGCGATGCTCAAAGTCTTGCTGGGACGCGGACTGAGTCTTGATGAGAAATACTCAAGATACCGGAGACAAAGGATCCAGTCAGAAACACAAGGAAAATCATCAACGATCGAGGAGCGAGGTGTCTTACTAAGGCGAGAAAACGACATTCGAAAACAACGAGGCGCAGAAGCGAGCGAGCAAAACGAAAACGGTGAACAGAAAGCATAACAGAAGAGAAGAGGGCGAGACGAAGCTATGATCGTCATTGATATCACGGGAAAAAACACATTGGCGTTTGCTTGTTTTTGAAATAGGCGTTGCAAAATGGGAAGGGCGGATGAGCGATCGAATTACCTGGCCGGCAACCCCTTTCTGCCCAAGGGAGGCCTTTTTCCAGGAACACATCACAAGAAAGAAAGCACGAGTTGAAATTCGAGGGGTCAAAGTACGGATTCTTCGCGCCAGGTACTTCTTGCTACTACTACTACTCCCTGGCTGTCTCTTCCTGTACATATACCATTGAGCACTGTATAGATGGAGTTGTGGATACGAGCGATCGGGGAGGGGGGCGGCGGGGGGGGGGGGGGGGGG
>NIGD01000009.1:2575536-2643199 GCA_003055185.1 Escovopsis sp. TC
GTCGTTGGTGTATACAGATAGAGGGGAGGGGGGGGGGGTGGGGGGGGGGGGTGCGTGGGGGTGGGGGGCGGGGGGGGGGGGCGGGGGGGGGGGGGGGGGGGGGCTCATGTTGGACCAGATAAGGTGTAATCTGAGAGACCGAATGAATACAAGATGGATCGATGAGAGGTTTGAGGCCCGTGATGGTCCCTTGTGATGTGGTTGGCTCTTGTGATGACTCCTCGCAACGGCTTCTTCTGGTGATTCCTCATGCGGCTCCGTAGTATAGCGATTCGTGATGACTTCTCACAATGGCTTCTTGAAATGGCTCCCAATGATGGCTCCTTACAACGACCCCGGTGATTCCCTACGATGACTCCTCATCGCGGCTCCTTGCGACGGCAGCTCCTGAGAAGCTCCTCACATCTGTTCTGGATGGCTTCTCGTTGGTGATCCTCAAGATGTAGCTGGAGATCATCGGAGCCCCAGACTCAGAGAATTTCCGTTCAGAGTATCAAAGGTCACGGGATTTTGTTGTTGCAGAACATGACCTCATTGCATTCATTGCCTTTTCTTCAAGGTCCGTCTTCAAGGTGGTATTAGACTGCCGACTTCACCCGCCAAAGCGCATCCACTTCACCAAAGGCCTGTCCCCTTCCTTTCCCTCGCCATGCCTTTCCCTCCTTGCCCCTGAATCCTTGTTCTTCTTCACGCCTGCTCCCTCCTCATGTAGAACCTGCTCCCACCCTGGTAGAGCCTTGATATGTGCCCTGGAGGTGTGGAGGGGGAAAATGTTGTTTCACATCGAGCCATGAGAAGACAAGTCTCAGGAAGGAGGGAGTATTTCGGTGAGGATGGTTTTGATATTTTGAGGTTGTGTTGAGAGAAAATAAACAGACCGACCAAAACTAAAAAAGGGGAAGTTCCTTCTGTGCTACGCCGGTGGGATGATGCATCTATGTCTGTTGTTCCCCTTCATTTTGACCTCATTACGCAAGGAAAAAGAAGTTTAGGCCTGGGAATTGGAATTAGTCGATGTTCGTATGAGAGCTGCGGGAGCGAATGGGTTGTATCAAATCGTCGACTTCCGTCGCAAGTGCATTGGAAGGGAAGGGGGCGTAAGGAAGGAAAGACAAGCAGGATAGGGCGAGGAGCAGCAGCGGAAAGGGAGAACCAAAAGAGTTTTTTTTTCTTTTTTTGGGGGGGAGGGGGGGGGGGGGGTTTGTGTCGCACCTTGATGGCAAACTTGCGCTGGGGGAAGTGGATGTTGTGCTTCTTGGTCTTCTCGAGAACGCGGGCCTTGTCTTCCGCTGATAACCGGCGGCGGATGGCGCGGGTCTGCTTGGCGCGGAGGTCGAGGGGCAGGTGCTTGCTGTTGCTGTTCTTGTAGAAGAGGCGGAGCTGGTTGCGCTGGGTGGTGTTGGCGACGGTGAGGACGCGGGCGATGGACTTGCGGATGTCGTTGCTGAGGGGTGAATGCCATGTCAGTTGGGTGGTCGCGTACGCGTGGATTCGATCGTGAGAGGGGGAGGAGAGGTTCTGTGTCGTCCGATTTGGGGGCTTGGCGCTTTTGCTTTTCTGGATGTTGCAGCTGGCACATGTCGCGTGCGAGAGATCATGGCTGTCCTGTGTCGTAGATTCCAGGAGATTTTTCGGACTTTTTCGCTTTGTTTCGGTTCCTGGTTGCGCGCTGCTCGGGAAAAAAGAGATCCGTTGCCGACGTTTCATCGACTGAGAGCGAGAGATGCTGTGATCGCGGAGTCGCTCGGTGGAAAGCGTCGACGGTCGGGGCCATATGGTTGTCGTTGGTGGGAGATGTGTGCAGGGTCATGTTGAGGAGAAAAGCGGCCGGGAGAGGGAAGACTCACATCCTGTTGAGCTTGGAACCGGCGGAGGTGACCTTCTGGACGCGCATCTGGCCGAGCTCGGTCTTGAGCTCGACGAGCTGCTTCTGCAGCTCCTCCTTGTTCTTGCCCCAGAGCTGGGCGGGCTTGACCTTGGAGGTAGACTACGAACAGTCGTCAGCAACTCGAGGCCCATCTTAATCTTGTGTTGACTCGGCCCTGGAAATCCGAATCCCTGGTCCTATCTCTTTCCCGTTTTCCTTCATTTTCGCCGATGTCTTCCTCTCATGTTGCGGGCCCTGCGGTTTGGTGGGGGTTTGGCCTTGTCAATCTTCGTCGTCACCGTCGTTGTCGTCGTAAATCGCTGTTGTCATCCTCTTTTCTCTCTCTGGTCGTATATCATTGGAATATTTATCATGGAATTCCATCGACTTCGGAGTGTCTGCGCCTGCGGCTACGCAGTCGCAAGGGGCTCGTCGTTCCAACTTCGTTTCTTCATCGCTCCCGGTTTGTCTTTTTCGAAGGATCGGTTAAGGTTGGCAAGGTCTTCGGTGATGCAATTTCGATGGAGTCATCGGTTGTCGTCCGCCCATGATGCCTCTCCTCGCTGCTTGCTCCTCGCTCCCGTTGGTCCTCCAATTTCCACCGTTCCCGTCGAAGCGCCCCAAAATGGTTCTTTGACGATCTCTCTCACTCACCATCTTGATTGTGCTGGGGGGGGTCGGAAGTGCCGAGATCAACCAGAACGTCGTGTCGTGCCGTGTCGTGTCGCGAAGGGAAACTCGCGGAAAACTCTTTGGGAATTTACGGAGGGGCTCGTTTGGCGAGCCGGTAATGGAATTGCCCTAGGGTTTGCGGGTGTCGCAAGGCTAATGGCAATTTTTGATTGGCCGAGCGTTTGTGTGGGCTCAGCATTGACTATGCACGCCTCGATAGACCGATCTAATCGCTATGATTGTATCTACAAGAGAGATGCATAAGACGGGGCTTCAGTAGACACCTTACCTCATCAATCACGTGAAGTACCTGCAGATTGTTCGAGTTGGAGGCAGCTGCGGCCGACGGCGCTGGGCGCTGTGAAACGGGAAGGAACGAAAGTGGGGACGTTGGACTTCATGACTGGGACGAGACATCAATGATCCAACAGGTGATGAAGCACTGCATTGCAGCCGCATCATCAGCATCCGCATCAGCAGCAGCGTCGCACGGAACTGGCCTTCATCCATCATCGGACATCCACTACCCATTCATCTAACCATCCTTCATGCTGTGAACTTCTCTCGCCCGCGAGACAGAAGCCAGCGCACGATTATGTCGACCGCAGCGGGGATCAATGGCTGGGCCCAGCTGCGGCAGCAGGCTCGGACACTCGAGAGCCAGGTCAGTGGGAACAAGGCTCGCGTGATCGCGAGACAGAGGGGTCGGCGAATCAAAGAGGGGGGAGGGCAGGAGAAGAAAGACAAGGAGGAGGAGGGCAAGGAATCAAAGGAGCAGGAGCAGGAGCAGGAGCAGGAGCAGGAGGCAGAGGATCATGGTCGATGGATACGAGAGAGGGCAGAGGCAATGACTGACATGCAACTACGCAGACCGAGAGCTTGTTCCACACGTACTCCCAATTCTCAACAGCGCAGCATATCCCGCCAAAACCCACACCCGAAGAGCGCGACGTCGAGTCCAAGCTCGCCGACACCCTCGAGAAGGTAACTGCCAGCCCCCCCCCCTTCTCCCCTTCTTCTCTTGGATGATCCACGCATCACTAACCCAATTGCTTTCCCCCAGCGCGACAAAGTCATCTCCCAGCTCGAGCGCCTTCTCGCCTCCGAAGCCACCCTCAAGACCTCAGCCCTCAAGCACAACAACCTCTCCCTGCTGCGCGAGAAGCTCGCCGCCCACAAGCGCGACCTCGCGCGCCTCAAGACCACGCTGCGGCAGGCGCGCGACCGGGTCAACCTGCTCAGCAACGTTCAGTCCGACATCGATGAGTACCGCGCCGCCAACCCCGAGGCCGACTACATGCTTGGCGAGCGCGAGCGCATCGACCGCAGCCACGACGCGACGGACAGCGTGCTGAGCCAGGCGTACGCCATCAACGAGAGCTTCGTCGCCCAGCGCGAGACGCTCGGGCGGATCAACCGCAGGATCACGGCGGCCGCGAGTCATGTTCCCGGGTTGAACTCGCTCATCGGGCGCATTACGACGAAAAAAAGGAGGGACGGGGTCATCATGGGCAGTTTCATTGCGTTCTGCTTTATAATATTCTTCTGGTTTCTCTGAGCTCGTTCCAGCCTTGCTTTGCTCTTGCTGTCGTCTTGTTTCCTTGGTTCTTTTTCCTCTTTTTCCTCCTTTTCTCTTCGTTTCCGCCTATCTTCCATCTTGCTGTTTCTTAGTTGTCTTTGGTTCTCTGGCTTTTATTTACTGTGCATTCTGGCGTTGTGGGGAGCTCGGCGCTTGCCGACAAAGGCCCTGGGCATTATTTTTTCTCACTTTACCGTTTCTAATAGTCTGCCAATAGAAAAAGGGGGGGTGGAAGAAAGGGAGAGTGTGTGTGTTTGTGGCAGAGGAAGAGAGGGAGGGAGCAAATCGCATGATTGATATCCATTTGGGCTTGTTGAAAATGACAAACATTATGCTACATCTGTTTTGGCTGCTTGTTCTGCTGCAGGCAGCCCGCCCTGCCTCTTGCCCGGCAGCCTCTCCCGCGCGGCGGCCGGCAGGGCGGCATCCCGTTTCATCTCGTCGACGAGCCGGGCCAGGCCCTGGGCCAAGCTGTCCCTCTCCTCGGGCTGGCTCGGCCCGCTTCCCGCCCATCGAATGCGGCAGTGATGGTCCACGAGGTACGTGTAGCCGACCTTGCTGTTGAGCAGGCCGATGGACTCGCGGATGTCGTCGGTGATGCCGCGGCGCACGAGGAAGTAGCGCGCCCACTGGTCCTCGCCGAGCCTCTTACGCAAGAGGCCCATGAAGAGGCGCACAAGCCACGCCTTTCCCGCGTTGTCCTCGTAGTTGACGCGCACGAGCTGCGCGTCGCCGGGCGCGCGGGCGAGGACGTCGTGCAGCGCCGGGTTGGCCGCGGGGGAGATGAAGGAGTCGGCCTGGGCCTCGGCCCACTGGCTGCTGAAGATGGAGACTACGGAGGCCCTGCCCTCGAGCAGGGGCGTTGTGTCGCGGGGCCGGGTGTCCGTCTTGAGCAGCGTCTGGCCGTGGAGGTTGGGGAAGAAGAGGGAGAGTTCGGCCTTGAAGAGACGCGGCGGGGCGAGGAAGGACTTGCCCTCGTGGAAGCGCAGGTTGCCCCAGTCGCGGAAGTAAGGGCGGGAGATCTTGGCGGTGAGCTCCTGGCGGCGGGCGAGGTGTTTGTCGTAGTTGACGAAGTCCTCGCGGCGCTGGCGCAGGGAGCGCGCGTCGACGCCCGTGTTCTCGCCGGCCCGTGGCGGGAGCGGCATGCCGATCGGCCGAGGCAGGGGCTGTGGGGTGAACTCGTCCTCGAAGCGCTTGCCGTAACTGCGGGGGGCCTCGATGGCGGCGCCCATGCGCGTAGAGACGGATGCCTTGGGGTCGATCGACGTGCCCGCCGCGGGCTTCTGCGCGAGTGGTGTCGAGGTCGCGAAACCCCGCCGCCGGGGCGACCGCTGCTGCTGCTGTTGTTGTTGTTGTTGTTGTTGTTGTTGCTGTTGGAGATGGAGATGGCGGCAGCAGTGTGAGCACGTCGTCGAGGGTCCTGGCCGAGGACCTGCTGTTGCTGATCGGAGGCTGGCGGCAGCGAGGACCGGCCTCGGGCTGCGAAGGGGCACCATGTCGGCGCTCAATCGAGTGGAGGAGAAGAGGAGGAGGAGGATAGACACCAAAGCAGAACAGACGCAAGACGACTTCAGGATGAAGCAATGGAACATGAAGCGTTGATCTCGGAGGTCGTTTGAAGAAAAAAAAAGAGGAGAAATAAATTCCAGAAAATGCGATGATAAGATGATACCTAAATAGGTCTAGCGTCATGCGGGGCACAAGGCGTGGAGTCTTCAGGGGGTGCGGTTATTCGCGGCGGGGAAGCGCGTGGGGCTCGCCTTCCCGATGCGCCTCGAGCAGGAACGCAATGCCGAGTCGAGCCTTCCCGAAGCTCCAACCGCCCGCACTTCGTGTCGCCATCGCCATCGCCATCGCCATCATCATTCCAGTTTACCATTACCTCCAACTGCCATCACCATCACTGCCATCGCCATCGCCGTCACCGCAGACATCTGCATCTTTGTACTCAGAGACCCTTTTGACGGCAAGCAGCTTGAAGGGGAGACGGCGGGGCGTCATCGGTCAGATCGACGATTCACCGAAGCTCCACGGGGTAGTACTTAGTAGCTACTAGAACACGAGAGACATGTTCCTGCAGCGAGGGTCCAAGGCATTGCGCACGCGATGGGGCACGTCTGAGGCCTTGGTTCGCCGGCTCGCGGTGGGAGGTCGCAGCGCGACACCGGCTCGCTGGTTCTCGGAGACGAGGAGGATGCAGGTCGTGAAGCCGGTCCTATTAGCAGACATTGGCGAGGGCAAGTACACGCGGATGATGAATTGCTTCCATCTTAATTCTCCTCTGATTTACTCCAGTTCCTCCAGTTCTCTGCTCTTAATAGCTCCGAAAGCTCTCGAAGCTATTGAAGCTCGCATCCCAGCTAACGATCTTCCAGGAATCGTCGAGTGCGAAGTCATCCAGTGGTACGTCGAGCCGGGCGCCCGCGTCGAGGAGTTCTCTCCCCTGTGCGAGATCCAGAGCGACAAGGCTTCCGTGGAGATCACGAGTCGCTTCGCCGGCATCGTCAAGAAGATATACTACGAGGCCGGCGAGCTGGCCAAGGTCGGCAAGCCCTTCGTCGACATCGACACGGACGCCGAACCCGGGAGCGAGCCGCAGGCCAACCCCGCGGAGGAGCAGGAGTCCCAGCAGCAGGAAGTGCGACCAGTGCCACCGAATCTTGCGCCTGAGCCATCGCAGCAGCAGCAGCAGGGCCAGAACGGGAGCGACAGCGCGGCACCTGTGTGGGAGGGAGGCGCAGCAGCGTCTGCCAAAGGAAAGGGAAGGGCGGCCGCGCTGGCGACGCCCGCGGTGCGGCATCTCTCGAGGGAGCTGAACGTCGACATCCTCGAGATTGACGGCACGGGCAAAGACGGGCGGGTGCTCAAAGAGGACATCTACCGATTCCTCCAGGCGAGGGACGCAAGCAACGCCGGGGCTGTCTCCCCCAGTGCTTCTGCGCAACAGTCAGGCATGGCGCCGCTGCTGCCGAGGATCGAGCCGACCGCGAACCAGGAGGAGACGCGGGTCCCGCTGTCTAACATGCAGTTCCAGATGTTCAAGACGATGACGCGCTCCCTGACCATCCCGCACTTCCTCTATGCCGACGAGGTCGACTTCTCCAACCTCGTCAACCTCCGCACACGCCTCAACAACGTCCTCCTCTCCGCCCCGCCCGTGCAAGCGCCGCAACAACCATCATCACAACCATCACAACTCCAACAGCCCTCCCCCACCAAGCTATCCTACCTCCCCTTCATCATCAAAGCCGTCTCCATGGCCCTCCACCAATACCCCATCCTCAACGCCCGCGTCGACACCGACCCCTCCCCCACCAACACCCCCAACAACAACAACGCCCGCCCCTCCCTCATCATGCGCTCCCAGCACAACATCGGCATCGCCATGGACACCCCGCAGGGCCTCCTCGTCCCCGTCATACGCAACGTCGGCGCCCTCAACATCCTCTCCATCGCCGCCGAGCTCGCCCGCCTCCAGGCGCTCGCCGCCCAAGGCAGGCTCTCTCCGCAGGACCTCGCCGGCGGCACCGTCACCGTCTCCAACATCGGCAACATTGGCGGCACGTACCTCAGCCCCGTCATCGTCGAGCGCGAGGTCGCGATCCTCGGCATCGGGAGAATGCGCGCCGTGCCGGCCTTTTCGGGGGAGGGCGACGCCGTCGTGAGGAAGCACGTGTGCAATTTTAGCTGGAGCGCGGACCACCGCGTCGTCGACGGGGCGACCATGGCGCGCGCGGCGGAGGTGGTGCGCCGCGTGGTCGAGGAGCCGGACGTGATGGTGATGCATCTGCGGTAGATGGAGGACGGCGGAGTACTGCCTCTATACCCGCAGACGATGAAGCGAAGCGAGAGCCCGAGAACTTGAGAATCTGAATCTGGCATCCGTCATGCGATCCATGCTGTCCTGCAATCTATGGCAATTCGTGATGTAGTTCGTAATACTAAGTGTCATTGAGTGAATATACATACTACTATGGACTCAATCACCAACAACATTGAAGTGTCATTGATTCAACAGGATCAACTCCATTGAGTCCAGATCTGGGGCATCCACAAAGCCTAGTACCCTGCAAACGATCCAGATCCAGACCTCAACCTCCACCCATCGCCTCCAACTCCAGCATCATTCTTCCCCCTCCTCTCCTCCATCTCCACATGCCTCAAAGCCCTCCCCGATCCTCAGATTTGCTGTTCCAACAACTCAATCCCATCGCGCCCGCCCCTAAGAAAAGAAGATTCCGTTTCCGCCCTTCACACTCCAAAACTCGAACCCATATGGCCACATACACGCACCATCCATCTGTACTACCTTCTTGTACCGTATTCGAGTCCATGTAGCAGTCCCCTCAACGAGTAGTACGTCGGCACAGCGAGCTGAACAGCCGCCGGTCCGTCAACATGACCCCCTCCAGCTAGCTCGCACACCTCGAACAGACCCCCCGCAGACAGCATCCTTAATCTTCCCCCTTTTCGGGGGTTTGGGGGGGGGGGGGGACCAGACGGGAGGATTGGGTGATGATCGTGGAATGGGGCCACCCTCATTTCCACATCCGATGGCCCGACGACAGCGCGAGGAGACCTGTCAGTTTGGTCGGGATCTACGAAGTTGCATGCTCACATGTTACACGAGATGCATCATTCACGAGGATACAGATCCAGGAACAGCAGGCATTTGCTCGTCATGGCGGCGCACATCGACAGCCACTGTACTCCGTGCTCCGTACTCTTACTCGCATGCATTGGCTGCAAGGCTTCGCCATCTATCGAGATCTTCCCCGTTCCCGCCCCTTCCCTTGCATGAGGTTCCCGTCCTTTGCGCATCGGTGGATCTTTATGTACTCGTGCAAACCCCTGTGCCTGTTGGCTCCAGTTGGGCGTCACAGGAACCAAAAACCCCCCCTTCCAAAATTCCGCGCTCTCGTCATATTGTCCAGACTCTCTTCGATGGGAGTAACGACAATGGCCACACAAAAAAAGCCAATGCCTTGATGCTGGGGGCAGAGAGAAACAAATGGATGGGCTCTAGATCCTGAAACAGACGTCACTGCTGGTGACAACTCCTCTGCCCCCACACGCTTTCCATGAGCGTTCTTGTCTACCTCAGCGACAGGGGTTGGGGAAAAAAGGGGGAAGAAGGAGGGAACAAAATAATTGAATAGAGTAAATGTCAAAAGGGATATGTTGCGTCCCTGTGACGAGATAGAAGAAAAAGCAAGTCTAAAATCAACCGCCGAAATATGGTGGTGCGCCACCTGGGAGGCTCGCTGCTAAATCATATGGATGGCAAAACAAAAAGAAAAATGGCGGAACGAGTCCATGAATCCCCCAAAACGACCTAGACACACGGCTCAGTAGCAGTGTCTGTCGACGGCCTACTGTATCAAAGAGCGCGCCGCTATCGGGCGCCGTCGCTCGACATGAATTGGGAGACCTGGTCGAGGGCTGTCATCACCACCTCGTCAATGTCTCGACTGACATCGATCGTGGTAACGTCTGTTTCGTCCTGAGACGGTATCTCGAGGATGTCCAGCTGGCTGTGCACCATGTTGGCGCCCATGTAGTGTCCCTGCCGGGCCCCGACTCGCTGGAGGAGCACCTCCTCGGGCGCATCGAGGAAGATGAAGTGGATAAGGATCTGGTGGTCGTAGTATGCCGCGACCCGGATCACGTCCCTGTACTTGCGCTTCAGGGCCGAGCACGTCACAATCACCCCAGCGGAGCCTTGATTGATCCTGCGAATGGACTCCTCGCGAAGGATCGTGAGCCAGTCCCAGCGGTCCGCATCCGTAAGGGGTATTCCCGCCCTCATCTTCTCAACATTGGCAGTGGTGTGATACTGTGCGGACACAATCAGCTTCCGATTCCGGAGACGGGGATGTCACACGATTCCATGTTCCATTCTTCTTCTGCTTCATCCATCTCGTTCTCCTCCCTGACCTCCCTTTTCTTCTTCCTCCCATGCCCACAACCTGCCACATTCAAGTCAGGGGAATAGCCATTGGCTCTTACCAGGTCGCCCTCGATGTAGGGCATGTTGAGGCTTGCCGCCAAGTGCTCCGCTACCGTAGTCTTTCCGCAACCGGCCGGGCCCGTGACTAACAGGATGTGGGTGTGGGCCTGCGCTTTCGTCTGCGCCTGCGCCTGCGCCTGCGCCTGCGTTTGACTCGACATCATGGTGTTGCCGTTGCTCGCGATAGACTTGAAGGAAGCGTTCTTGACGGCGGTGGCAGCCTGAACAGCGGCAGAATCCTGGCCCTTAAGGGACGACCCCGGGGCGTCATACGACAACATGGTGAATGGAGGATGTGGAAAAGTGTGTGTTTCGTTTGCGTATAGGATTGGTCAGAAGCCGTCGAACTAGCGAAGGCGAGACTTCTCGGACTAAGGGCGGGCGTGGAACTCTCTTTGTCTCAGCGTCTCGAGAGGCCTGGGGCTTGCGAGGATACAAGCTGTGCGTGAGAAAGGTGCGCGAAAAAGAGGCGTGTTCTGACCAGTGATCGCTGATGCGTGTTGAGACGTCCGAGGAAGGCAGAATGAAAAGGCAGAACGAAGAGAGGAAAGCAAGAATGAGGCGAAGTAGGGAGGCGAGAGGTGGTTGAGGCTATGTCGGTGACTTGATTCGATGTCTTGCTTGCCGAGGCGATGTTGCGTACTGCTTGCACGGACTTAAGAGAGTGATTATAGAGATGAGTGGGTTCTTTTCGAGGTAGGCGTATGAGGGGAATAGGATGGATGAGAGAATCCGATAGGAAGGCAAAGAAGTGATCAGGCTGAGACCGGCAGCAGGCGATGACCTCTTTATAATAAGATTCGATCCGTTTAGACTCGAGAGAGGCAAGCCGCGGACCTACCGTGCCGCATTTCAAGCGGCGAGCACAGCCTGTTGGTGGACGATGAATCCAAGACCGAGCAGGGAAGGGGGGTGTAAGTCAAGACCGGCGGGGCTGAGGGGACAGGCGAGAGGGGAGCCCTGAGGGGAATCCCATGGATCCCAAATCGCACCGCCGTTCTGCTCCCGTTTCCAACCCGGACTCGTACGAGTACGAGTACGAGTGCAAGCCAGCCCGGAACTCTGCTGCTCCCTGCTCAGCGACACAGTGCTGACCCCTCTAGCGCTCGGGTCTGCTGGCCCCAGACTAGGTTGATTTTGTTCTTTTTTTTCTTTTTCTCCCCTCTCTCTTTTCTCTTTCTCCCAAGGCCCAAGGAGACAGCAGGTTTCAGCATTACACGACCGTAACGGTACGAGTACGAGTACCGCAGTACTCCGTCGGTACCCGTCCCTTGCGAGCTCAGGCACCGCTCGGTCTGAGCCATCTTTTTTTCCCCAAGCACTCCTGTCTCGCACCATCCACAGAGCGAGGTGGCACCCAAACCGGGAGAAGAGAGGGAGGCAGTCGGTACTCCGTACAGAGCACAGGCATGCAGAGATCGCGTTGGTACCAAAAGAACCTGGCCCGAGCCCCATTTTGCTCGCATGGAGTCTTCTCCATCAAAGTTTCCCTTGTCCGTGTGCCCGAGCCGGTGTTCATGGGCCGGCGAGGCACGGTGCGGGATGACGTTGATGATGATGCAGACAGGTATCAAGGCCTCTGCGAGTTGGATATGGAAATGCCCAAAGGGGTCAGCCCTGGTCACGCGGTGCTATGCCTACCTTGGGTAGGTGAGGGCAGAAGAGGCCCGAGGGTATGGGTCGCTGCCGTGGGAAGCATTGCGGGATGCGGAGAAAACCGACGGTGGCCCGAAGAGCAGGGAGGGGAAGGGAGGGGAAGGGAGGGGAAGGGAGGGGAAGGGGAGGCGGAGGGGGGCAGAAGAAGAGGGAGGGAGGGGGTTCTCATACTCCGTGCGGAGTACGGAGCACACGTATCCGCACTCGTAGTACTCGAATGTACTCGTACGAGTACATGATGAATACGCCGCCACCGCTGTGAGGAGGCGAAGGGGATGGAAGCGAATGGTCGAAGCACAGGGCCCTGAAGGATCCGAATCCAGCTCGATTATTGAGCCCCGTTCTCATTCAAGAGGCAGGCCTCTCTCGTCTCGAAGCTTGGCAAACGGAACTTCATTGCCCCAATGGGTCTGGAGGAGCTGTCATGGCAACACAATGAGGGGCTATGAAGTGAGAGAAGTGGGAAAGGCAGAGGAGGGGGGAAAGAATGCAGAAGAGAGGATTTCGTGGCTTTTTCCTTTGGTGAAATCCCTTGTCCCCATCTCGTTGCGAGGCCGCCAAGGGGGAAGGACAGACGGAGATGGTGTTGCCTCCGCTATAACACTTTCCTTCGGGTACATGTCGTGCCTGCCCTGGCGGACCATCGGTACTCGTAGGCACATGGATGCACTTATCCTGTAGGGACCTGCACTCATGTACTCCGTACCCGGAACGGAGTTACTGTACCTAGTACTAAGGTACTAGTAGGTATGCTGTACACGTACGGAGCACTACTAGGTACTACTACTAGTAGGTACTGTATGCAATTACACGCCCAAAAGGGAGGACAGGCAAATGCCAATCTCGTCAGATCACCTCACATGGACGCTCGATCTCCATCTGCGAGACCGATGATCCATCTCAGCAAGCATAAGGCACTCCATGCTCGTGCTACCAGGTCGATGAGGAACGAGTACCAGTACGAGCCTAGTAGGGCAAGCCAATTGGCTTGAGGCCTCCTGCAAGACGCTTCGAGCTGTCTGCGTGCTACGAGTCCCGGTACTCGTACGGGTACTACGAGTAGTACTACTAGGCATACCGGCATAGGCAGGTCGTGGAGCAGACGGAAGCGACTTCCGGGTGCCGGTGGTCGGTGTGTCGATCCCTCAAGTGAGTAAAATAAGGAGCCCGAGCACTTGGTTAGTAGTATGGCAGCAGCACCGACTGCTCCCGCTGATGAGAGGAAGGTTCGCAGTGGCAGCTGGAGAGTACTACCAACTCGATGAGTCCTCTTCCTGTCGATTCTCTGGTGTCTCTTGCCCTTGATTACAGGTACCTCTTTCACACGGGGTGGGTACCTACTAGTAGTAGTAGTACCTTAGTACGGAGTACTACTAGGTAGTATCACTGCCAGTACAAGGCGTATACGCCCCACGTAAGTCCCTCTGGGTCGAGCTTGCCTCCCTGGCCGGCGTCCCTGCGAACCCGATCATGGTGGCTGCAGTGGTGTTCCATGGGCAGGAACGACTCCGGGTCCTTGTCATATCGTACTACGAGTAAGAATGCGAGTGCGAGTGCATTGAGCGTCGGGAAGGCACGACTCGCGGGCTGTGATGTGAAAGAGAGTGAAGGAGCGGGAGGGCTGGACGGGTATTCTTGAATAGACCCATCAAGCTGTAGTACCTATGTCATTGGTGTGAGACAACCTTGGGGATCCCATCCTCCCCCCCTCCCCCCTCCCCCGTCCCTCTTCCCTCTTCCCTGGGGGCCTCCAGTAGAGCTCTCCTGGATTGAAACACTCTGCTGGCACCATCACGCAGCACCCCAACTTCAATCCAGGTCCCCCTCGAGCTAGAGGTAAGACACAGCAGATGGAGCAATTGATCCAGTCTAGTGCCAGCTGGAGCCCTTCTGCCCCCTTCCTCAGTGGTCTCGAACGGATCGTCCAGTCCTGTTGCAGATCAGCCGGCCGCAGACGTTGTTCCAGCATGTTCGAAGAACACATCGATTCGTGTTCAGTGGAGGAGGCACAGGCATGCGGAACACCACATGAGTAACTATAGGACCCTAGGCTTCCTCACTCGTTTGAGTGCTCGTACGAGTACAAGGACATGCACGCAATGCTCCAATTGGCACTCCTCCTCGTGCGCCGCTGCTACTGGTACACTGCAAGCAACCAGTATGTATGTACCTTGCCTGCGGGGAGGCTATTCGCGTGACAGCCACGGGGTCACGAGGGATCAAGAGATGTGGATAGTACTCGTACTAGGTAGTAAATGGACCCAATGGATGTGTTCTGACTCTCTGCTACCCCGTTCTCGCAGCAGTATTTGGCGCGATATCGTGCCCGGACAGATGCTCGGGATCTATGGTCGAAATTCCGAGGTCGGTCTGGCCGCTTTGGGCACCGCATGGTGGGCAGCCTTCCAACGTGCCGGAACGAGCAAGCCTGCGGCCAGATCGGTGCCATCCGTCCTCGGCCGATCAGCCACGATATGAAGACCACCCGGTTGGTGCGACCAACCCGCCATCTTCTGCTGCCTCCTCGTTGGCTGCCTTCGACAACCGCATGCTCATGAGGATGGATGCCAAAAGTCGGTGACGAATGAGAGAGCTGCGCAAGAGTGCGGGAGCGGCCTCCTCTCTCTCCCCTCCTTTTGAGGCCACTCTCCGACGCCGTTGAAGGATCAACGGGTACGACGTCAAGCGTCACCTGGCATGCTGTCTGTTGCACGCTGCTAACCGGCGAGTTGAAGCCCGAATTGGCGAGCAATCAGCGATGGCAGACCCAGCTTCGATACCCAGCCCAGCGACAAGCCCGCACAAGCCCGAACAAGCCCGAACAAGCGAGGAGCGGAAGCTGATCCCTGAATTCGCAGGAGCACGCTACTTGCCGATGGATGTTCGGCAGTGCGTGCTCGATAATCTAGCTCAATGAGTACCGGTACAGGCTGGTCTACTCCGCACAAAGTCCTGTACTCGTACTCCGTACAATGACGGCAGTGCCAGGCGCCTGGGGAGTTGAGCCCGCCAAGTTGTTGAGCTCGGTCTTCCCCATGTGCTGACCCTGGTGAAGATGCCCAAAGCACGGCACTGTCTGCAAAAGTGCGACACCTTGCATCAGGGGAGACGAGAGATGGTCAGGAGAAGGAAATTCGGAGCATAAGCTGAAGAAGGTTTCGGAGAAACTTGGCCCACCAGTACGGAGTACGACGAAGTGGCATCCCGCGTCCGGATATTGCTTCCGGCAGTATCACAAGCCGCACGCGCGCAATAGCGTCGAGTTCGAACTTTATGACCGTTATCACCATGGTTCCTCAATGTCTCGACGGGCGGGTGCGCCTACGAAGCATTTGGAGCCACGTCGCAGAAGGTTGTCCGCCTCATTGGGCTATGGAGACGAAGTGGTCAGAACTGTGGGGACCAGAGCTGCGAACACTTCGAACCCAGCTCCGCCCCTGCATAGGGCGTGAGACATTGATGATCATGGGCCATCACATCACGTACGACGGGTCCTCGTACAGTTCGGTCTGGAGAACGGAAGTCGACTCACTTTCAGACGGAGCACGGAGCAAGAAGGCCGTGGGTGTCGCCCGTCACTCCAGCACCACGGAGTGCCGAAGTCTCAGCTAGCGTGTATCACGTTGCATAATGACGGTGTCCGGAAAGCCGACCAGCACAAGCGTGGAAGATCATCTGACCATCTGATCCAATTCTCCGATAAGCGGACGGCCTTTTCCACAATTTCCCCCGTCATGATCGTCATGGCTCCAGAGGATCAGGAGAAAGGAAGGTTCACTAACGAGTACGAGTACGAGTACCAACCTATTGGCAGATTCAAAACACCCCGCTGAGGCAGTCCTGGACCGGCATGGGTGCTCTCACCAGATCCAGGCAATGGCCCGCGCCCAGGACCAGCCCGAAGTCTTGTTGAGCTGCCTCCAGCCATCTTCCTTTGAGAGACAGCGAGGGAGCAAGAGCAGGATTGGCACGGGCACGCACGGGAATGGAGTCGTGCATGCGGCGGACTAGCGAGGCCTGAGGGGCAAGCTGCGGTCTCGAAGCATCACCAACAAGGGCGTCAGTCAAGGCTTCGGGGGGGCAATGCCACGGAAAGGGCAGGCAAACAATGCCATGTCGACGGGAAACCAGGATAAGGCTTCCGGTGCAAGCTTCAAGCCGTGGGCTACGGAGTACCATACCCATACGGAGTACTCCGTCCATACTAATCCAGGGAATAACTCGGACAACAGCGCCCCTTTTGACCTTTCCATGGAGGCTCCTCCCTCCACACCTCGTCGCATAGTATCACCCAAGGCCGAGGCGGCCCTTGGCAGGCAGCTGGTCGTACTCGTACCAGTACGAGTGGGAGAACGGGCACGGATACGAGCGCAAGCTCGTACTGGCACTCGTGCCCGTCTGGCGAGGACGGCGCGTATGAGGAACATTGCTTACGACTCTTGTGCCCTCGGTGGGCAATCACCGTCGCGTTGCGCAATGGAATCACGCCGCACAGTCACTTCGAGGGGAGAGACCCAGCCATGGGGAGAAGATTGAACCAATCAAGGATGGCCCAGGTATCCGTCCATGCCTCTGGCCATCTGGAGCAGGCAGGAAACTCTCTAGCTGTCTTGTCTTCGAATGCCACAGATCGAGGATCTTGCGAGGACGAGATTGAGGCATTGATTCTTCGAAATTTCAGACCCGTACTCGTACTCGTACTCGTACTCGTACCAAACGTACGGAGGACGAGTGCGCAGAACGAAATACTGCGTGAAAATCTCCGGCCACTCCACCCCGCCGTCCCACTTGCAAATCCTTCCTTGCAGAACCCCACAAGGACAGAGCCATCGCAAATGGACCCCAGAGGTCGATCCTGCGCAGCAGTCGCGCGAGAGGACACAGTACTCGTACTCGCACCAGTACTCGTATCCATTGCAGTGGGTGCGAGCGCGACGCACGAGCTACTGCAAACGATATGCACGGGGAACGCTCTCCCCGTGCAGAATATCAATTGTCTGCATCGCGGGACGCAATGACGGTCGAAGAGGACTCCGTGCCCCTAAGAAAGGCAATCCCGAGCAGAACGGCCGGCCTCGCAGGTCACAAAGCTCGAGAGAGGAGAAACGGGCACCCTTGGTGCACGAAGCATCGGGCCCCTGATCCCATACCTGTACTCGCCGTCCCGTCACCACCACTCCGTAGTATGCACTGGTAGACCTTCAGCTCCGTTGGTGGCGACGTCACCGGGCCATTGTCGATCTCACACTCGCATCTTGCATGCATACTCACGGCACGAGAAGATCCCACCTGGCCCTGTCCCCGTCCACCCATCCGCAAGGCGTACTGCGTACATGAGCCCGCGTGCGTCAGAGATGCACGTCCGAAGGCAACGACGGAGAGCTGGCGCCCGCGACCTATTCTCGGCCGCATGCATGAGCCGCCTCGCCACGGATCTCGGGAGGGGACCCTGACGCTGTGACCGTGCTGACCGCCTCTGACGCGATGGACTGGAGGGCTCGATGATGAGAGTTGAAAACATAACGAGGCGGCACTGCTTGCGGGGGTTGTATGCAAGTGGTCCGCTTGTCGTCCAGGCCCGTTTTGATTTCAGAGAATGAATCCTGAAAAGGGTACTCGGCGTTCTGGAGACTCTCGGGACGACACGAAACCATTCGATGTCCATGATGATGTCTTGAGAGATCATTGCAATCAATCAATGGATGGATTCGAATGATGGCTGGATGTGAGCACGCACGTGCGCACGGTGCGATGGGGGGCACGACCTACCCTATACTGTGCGTCTGATTCACCCTAGACCGCTTTCGGCCACATGTCTCGTGGCTCGTGGTTCGTGGCTCGTGGCTCGTGGCTCGTGGCTCCTGCGACATGGAACCTACTCCGTAGAACCTGTCTCTGCATGGAGACCGCATCACACGAGACCACGCATCTGCTCCTCGGGAGGAGGCCAATACAGGTGCGAGTCTAGGAGGTAGCACGGTATTTACTCCGTACGGAGTACATGCAATACAGCTATCTCCAGTTGATGCATGAGGCAGGACTCTGGAGGAGCTTGAAGTTCTTGAAGGCACCACCGCCACCGTCGTCCCGAGGTACCTTCCAATTGATCCAGCTTGAGGCTTCTTATCGAGAAACAGCCGAGACGGGATCGATTCGATCCTTCCGCGGCTCCAGCTCCCATCGGGCAGGTCCGACAGCAAAACTACTCATCCATGCCTTCCCTCCTGCTGCCCCTCATCTCAAGGAGGCTCTCGAGATTTTCCCCGCATTCTGCAAGAGGCGCATTCTCTCTCCACCAGCTTCACGTCTCACCTCGAGTCTCGCATCGCCGTCGTCCGACCCCGAGACACCCCTCCCCGTCGCCGTCGTCGTTGTTGAGCCCCTCATCACGAAGAAGACTCTACTCCTCTGCCGTCGCCGCCGCCATGCAGCCCGAGGAGCTCCAGCATTACCTGGCTGACCAGCCGCCCACCGTCGTCCGCCTCGAGATCGAGAAGCACTTCGAGGTCCTCAATGACAAGCAGAAGCGCTATGCCCACTTCATCAGCAAGTATGTCGACCCCGAATGTCTCCCAACTGTGCAAGACATCACGCTCGAGTGTTCTCGGCATCGAATCCGTGACCACATGTGAAGCGTGGGTTCATGTGAGAAGTCCTCAACTGACGGGTTCCCCCTTCTTCTCCCCCTTTGTCTTCTTTCCCTTCAGAGCCGCCTTCGCAGGCACAAGAATCGTCCTGCGCCAGATTTCCCCCGAGTCTGAGCCCATCTACGACATGATCATCGCCCTGCACAAGTCAGCAGGTGGCGACTGGAGCGCCCTCGCCAGCAGGGCCGGCGTCGAGGAGTCCGAGGTGACGTTCTTCCTCGAGTACGCCGCCATGTTCCTCGGCAACAATGGCAACTACAAGAGCTACGGCGACTCCAAGTTCCTCCCACGTTGTTCCGAGAAGACCGTCGCCGCCCTGGCCGCCACCTCGCCCGAGGCCTCCAAATTCTACGAGGCCACCAAGGGAGCCATCTTCAGCCACGACAACCAGGCCGCCATGCACCTCGGGTTCCCCGCCGCCGGCCACATGACCACCTACTACCCGCAGGCCAATGACATCACCCAGACCGAGATCGAGGCCGTCTCCGACTGGATGGAGAAGCAGGGGCTGCTGCCCGAGAACACGCGGCTCAACAAGCACGTGGATGGCAACTTCGAGATCCTCATCGCTTCCGCCGTCACCAGCGTCCCCTCCGAAGGCGGCGACATCGGCAAGGAACTCGTGCACACGATCAACGGCGGGATCCTCAAGGGAAAGACCGTAACCTTGACGTACGGCGACTACGCGGAGGAGATGAGGAACATCACCGCCCACATCCGCGGGGCCGCGGCCAACTCGGACAACGAGAACCAGAAGGACATGCACTTGGCGTATGCGAAGTCGTTCGAGACCGGCTCCTTGAAGGCCTTCAAGGACAGTCAGCGGGCTTGGATCAAGGACAAGGGCCCAACGGTCGAGTGCAACATCGGCTTCGTCGAGACGTATCGTGACCCTTCCGGCGTTCGCGGAGAGTTTGAGGGCTTTGTCTCAAGTAAGTATTTGTTCGATTGGATACCCTCCTTGCCCAAAAAGCATAAAAGAATGGTCACGCTGACTCAAGGCTACAGCGGTCAACCGTGAGTGCCAGCAAACTTCAATGTGTGTCAAACAGATTCATCGAACACTCATGACCTAATTTTGTGATCAGAGGAACGGACGCGATCTTTTGGCGAGCTTGTTGCCGCTGCTACCACTTTGATTCCCTTGTTGCCCTGGGCAGCCGAGTTCGAGAAGGACAAGTTCTTGTCCCCTGACTTCACCTCTCTCGAGGTCCTCACATTCGCAGGTAGGCAGATGCAGGAGAAATTGTCACGAACGATGAGAGAAAAAGACTGACATCGAGCACAGGCTCCGGTATCCCTCTCGGTATCAACATGTGAGTTGCTGAGAGCAATGCGGGCTCAATTGAGTCGTCCATCTGATCAAGGCGTTTTATTGACTTTTGCATAGTCCCAACTACGATGACATTCGTCAGTCCGAGGGGTTCAAGAACGTGTCGCTCGGCAACGTCTTGAGCGCCAAGGCGCCCAACGAGAAGATCCCTTTCATCCGCGACGAGGACCTGCCTGTTCTTCAAGAGAATCGCGATGCCTCCTTCGAGGTTCAGGTTGGGCTTCACGAACTCACCGGTATGCATCTCGGCAGCCTCTGTGACATATCATGATTTGCGCCATGCTGACAGGGATGTCAGGCCATGGATGCGGCAAGCTCCTCCAGGAGACGTCGCCCGGCGTCTTCAACTTCGACAAGGAAAACCCGCCTGTCAGCCCCGTGACGGGACAGCCCATCACGACCTGGTACAAGCCCGGCCAGACGTGGGCCTCCGTCTTCGGGAGCATCGCCGCGTCATACGAGGAATGCCGCGCCGAGCTCGTCGCCATGCATCTGTGCTGCGAGTTCGCCGTGCTCAAGATCTTCGGGTTCGGCGACGGCACCGAGGACATCAACAGCAAGGCCGGTGACGTCCTGTACGCCGGGTATCTGTCCATGGCTCGCGCTGGCCTGACCTCCCTCGAGATGTGGGATCCGAAGAACGCCAAGTGGGGGCAAGCCCACAGCCAGGCCCGATACTCCATACTCAAGTGCTTCCTGGAAGCCGGGGAGGGCTTCTGCCAGCTTGACTACGCCGCAGAGGACTTGTCCGACCTGACCATCAAGCTGGACCGATCCAAGATCCTCACCGTCGGCCGAAAGGGTAAGAACGGCAACACTGGCATCCCCCCTTGTTTTTTCCGATCGGACCCAAGCAAAGGGTTTGCAATGGGAACGAAGACATTTGCTGACAGTTTTTCCCCTTTGATCTAGCCGTCGCGAAGTTCCTCCAGAAATTACACATCTACAAGTCCACCGCCGACGTCGCCGAGGGCACGCGCTTCTACACCCAGATGACGGACGTGGACATGGCCTTTTGGGGCACCAAGGTCCGGAACGTGGTCATGGCGAACAAGCAGCCGCGGAAGGTGTTCATTCAGGCTAACACCAGCCTGGACGAGGCGACGGGGAGCGTCTCCATCAAGCACTACGATGCGACCGCCGAGGGGATGATCCAGAGTTGGGTGGATAGAGATCTGTGAGGTAGAGGTAGGACAGGGGTAAGCTGCCGCTACAGTCTACTCACATCAAGCAGGAAAGAAGATCGTCTGCATGGGCGGCGTTGCTTGATTACGTGGCGGGAAGAGAAGCCAGGATAAAGCACTGCGGCCTCCATACATAGGTAGACTCCTGGCCTGCATATTCGTTGATCGATCTCCCGAGTCTCTCGAGACATAGTGTACGGAACCCACTAGGAGTAGAGTGTGGTTTCTCCGCCTGTCTCTCGTTGCAGAGAATGCATGGTGATTTGTCTTCAAGTTTCGTTTTGTTTTGTTTCTCGTGTTTTGAAAGACTGTAAAACCTGATTACAGACGCCAAGATGTAACCGATGCCGTCGACTTCCAAATGCAATGGGCCATAAAAAAAGAGCCGGCCTTCATTTCGGTAGGCCCAATTTCCGTTCTACAACCCCGGGCCCCTCCGTCTTGACCGGCAGCGAACCCGTTTTTGAGAAGGGGAGGGGGAAAACAAGGGGGGGGGAGAAACAAGGCCCCCCCTTTTCCCCTTCCTTCCTTCCTTCCTGCCGCTCTTTGAGCTCCCCTTGCCCCTCCGCGATCGCCGTCGCGAATCCACACTGTTCCCGGACCCCTCCCTGCTTCTTCTTCCCCTTCTTCACCGTCCCCCTCCCGATCGAGATCCGGCGTGCAAAGTTATGTTTTGAAAAGGAAAAAGAAAATTGGTGTATTGAGTTCTTTCTTTTTTGCTTCTTTCAAAAGATAAAATTTACCACTGCATCTCGTGGGGCTTGTCGCCCTTTCGCAAGCTGAAGGAGCTGGCGAGGTAGCTGGGGAGCATTTCGACCTTCTTGATGGCGGCGATGAGGGCCTTGTCGATGGCCTTCTGGTCGGCGACGCGGGTGCTGTTGATCTCCTTCTTCTGTGGGTGGGATGGTCAGCCGCGCGGTCTTTTCCTCGCCATGATTCTCGCGACCTGCGCCCTGCGCGCTCTTTCAAATCCAGTTGTGTTCCCGTCCCTCCTCAGCCCCTTGGCCCCTCTTGCTCATCTTCTGACTTGTCGCGTTTCTTTCTCGACGCCTTTCTCGCCCCCCGTCCTGCTTTCCTCCCAAAGAACACCATTTCTGGGAATGGAGAAAAACGAACCTGGGCCTTCTCTCCCTGGCTGAAGAAAGCCTCCTGGCCGGCCTTCTGCTTCTCCTTCTCGGCGGTGAAGTACTTGGGCTGGGAGATCTCCTCGATCTTAGCCTCGTCGATGCCGGAGATGTCGACCTTGAGGGAGGTGGCGATGACGTATCGGGCGTTGACTCTTCGGAGGGGAACGCCGTTGACCTTGAAGGGGCCGGTGACGAGGAGGACACCCTGGTCGAGGGCCTTGAGGAGAACGACGCGCTTGCCGCGGAAGCGACCGGCGAGGAGGATCAGGACGGTGCCGGGCTGGAGGGTCTTGCGGGGCGTCCAGGGGCGGATGGCCTTGCGGACCTAGATGGTTGCGAAGATCTCATTAGCGCGACCAGCTCGAGGGTGGAAGAGATGCCCAGCCGAGCATTGGATGTGTCTTTCTCTGCATCTCTCTCTCATTCGAGCCAAGTATCTTTGTCGATGCAGATGTGGGTGTGTGCGTCTGAGTGACATCGCTCTCCCAAGGGGGGGGAGGGGTGTTGCGAGACTGGGGCCAGATCGGTGGTGGATTCAAAGGTGCTGAAAATCGGCCGTCGTTCATGTCGTGTCGTCGCAATCGAACTGATCAAACCCTCGCGATCCTTCAATTCGTGCATCGTCTGATTCCGATCACAGCGGCCCGTGCCATTCACAATTCGCTCTTAGGTCGTTTGCCCCAGTCTCGCTCGCAACCAGTCGTTCAAAACAGGATCGCGCGCAATTTTGTTGTTTCCCCCGCCCCTTTCCCTTCCCTCGGCGACGACGCATCACCGATCCAAAACTCACCTTCTTGGGCTGGCTCTCGTCGTCAGCAGGGTACCACTTCTTGGCCTTGTCCGCGGAGGCGGGGACCTCCCGGGAGGACTTCCCAAACTGCTTCAGCGTGGTCGGGGCCGACATGATGGTGGCTCTTGGGGTTCTCGGGTCGTGGAAAACGATTGGGGAGAGGGGAGATCTCGAGAAGAACACGGGAGAGGGGAGGTTTCGTGGGAAGTGGTTTCAGGGCCGCCCCGAATTGTTGGATTTCTTTGTGAGCGCCGCTAGCGAGTTTGTGGGAGTCAAAAGGTGATGCCCTCTGGGGCTAAGCCGTATTCGGCTATCGACTTGGGCAAACGCGCGCACGATTGGCGGGATGGGGGACGAGTGGGCTCCCAGGCACGTGGTGATAAGATAAGATACTGGCTCGACGGGAGAGGCACCTTCTTCAAGTTGGAGCAATACTCCATGGTAGAGCAGGAGCGAGGAGGCGAACAGGAAGCTTCCACCGCTCGCCAGCGGTTCTTGCCGATCTTGTTTTAGCTTTTGCTGTGGATCGACGCCACTGGCAGTCACTATAGTACTCGTACTGTAGCAGGTAATCGCACGCATGGCAGGTGCGTTCCAGTGGACATGGAAAGGCACATGTCGCGCCGCGTCGAAGATGCGAGAAGGTGCGATGGGCGACTGGTGATGCAGGCACTCCGTATATATTTGGATGTCACTGGCGGGAAGGCGCGATTCGCCGGCATCTCGAAAAGCTTCATCCTCTACATTTCATCACCTCAGGGATATTCTCCTCTTCCATAACTTCCATTGAGATCTCCGTCATCAACAAGATCTCTCAAGATCATCATCATACGTTCTGATTGCCCTTTTTTCCTTCCTTGGCCTTTTTATCTCTGGATTGAGCTTACATTCATTGAACCTACCTTTTATACCGCGAACAGGCCGATACTTCGAACACAAACACACTCTAGCGCTGCCTTATTTCTTATTTCCCTTTTCACAAAGGCCGGCCCCAAGATGCAAGCTCGACGGCAGGTCGTCGTCTCGACAAGATGGCTTGTTGGGGCGTCGACTCGGTCATCTACGAGGCGAGCATTGACGAGCTCCTTGTTGAAACCTTCCACACACCTCGGCGCTTCCCTAGTCCGATTGCTTTCCCCATCAGACAGCATTACGTCGCGGACATATGCCAACGGACGACCACACCCACCTGGCGGGACACATCGCATGAACATGGGCGGCGGGGGCGAGGAGAAGCCCGCACTCGAGCAATTCGGCATCGACCTCACGGCCAAAGCTCGTGAAGGCAAGCTCGATCCTGTCATTGGCAGGGACGCCGAGATCCAGCGCACCATCCAGGTGCTCTCGCGCCGGACAAAGAACAACCCCGTGCTTATCGGCAATGCCGGTACGGGCAAGACGGCGATTCTGGAGGGGCTTGCGCTGCGCATCGTCCGCGGCGACGTCCCAGAGAGCGTCAAGAATAAGAAGGTCATTGCCCTGGATCTCGGCTCGCTCATCGCCGGTGCAAAATTCAGGGGTGACTTCGAGGAGCGGCTCAAGAAGGTGCTTGAGGAGGTGGAGAAGGCCGAGGGGCAGGTCATCCTCTTCATCGACGAGCTGCACGTCCTCCTCGGGCTTGGAAAGGCCGAGGGTTCAATCGATGCGTCAAACCTGCTCAAGCCTGCCCTTGCGCGCGGCGAGCTGCAGTGCTGTGGCGCCACCACGCTCGCTGAGTTCCGGACGATCGAGAAGGACGTGGCGCTGGCTAGGCGGTTCCAGCCCATCCTTGTGAGCGAGCCGTCGGTGCAGGACACGATCAGCATTCTGCGCGGCATCAAGGACAAATACGAGGTGCACCATGGCGTACGGATCGCCGACGGTGCTCTGGTGGCGGCGGCGACCCTGTCGAATCGATACATCACGGATCGCTTCCTTCCGGATAAGGCGATCGACCTCATGGACGAGGCGGCGAGCCACTTGAAGCTCCAGCACGAATCCAAGCCCGAGGACATCATGCGACTTGACCACAAGATTATGACCATCCAGATCGAATTAGAGAGCCTGCGCAAGGAGACGGACATTGCGAGTCGGGAACGTCGAGAAAAGCTGGACCAGGACCTCGAGCAACATAAGAGCGAGATCGCCGAGCTCAACGACAGGTGGGAGAAGGAGAAGGCGGAGATCGACTCCGTCAAGAAGGTCCAGGCCGAGCTGGACAAGGCGAGATTCGAGCTCGACCAGGCACAGCGCGAGGGCAACTTTGCGCGCGCATCTGAGCTGCGATTCGGGGTGATTCCGCTCCTGGAGCAGAAGCTTCCGAAGGACGGGGATGCTCAACAGCAGCAGCAGCAGCAAGCGGGGAGCGAGGGGCCCCTGATCCACGACTCGGTCACAGCGGACGACATCAGCAACGTGGTCTCGCGCATCACGGGGATTCCCGTCACGAAGCTGACATCGGGCCACATCGAGAAGCTCGTCCACATGGAAGACACCCTCGGAGAATCGGTCAAGGGCCAGGACGAGGCCGTCAAGGCCGTGTCCAACGCGGTGCGGCTCCAGCGCGCAGGCCTCAGCGGCGACAACAGGCCACTCGCGTCCTTCTTCTTCCTCGGCCCCACGGGCGTCGGCAAGACTGAGCTGTGCAAGAAGCTCGCTAGCTTCCTCTTCTCGACCGAGTCCGCCGTGGTTCGGTTCGACATGTCCGAGTTCCAGGAGAAGCACACCATCTCGCGGCTCATCGGCGCGCCCTCGGGCTACGTCGGCTACGAGGACGCGGGCCAGCTGACGGAGGCGGTGCGGCGCAAGCCATACGCCGTGCTCCTCTTCGACGAGTTCGAGAAGGCGCACCGCGACATCTCGGCCCTGCTGCTGCAGGTCCTCGACGAGGGCTACCTCACGGACGCGCAGGGCCACAAGGTCGACTTCAAGAACACCATCATCGTGCTGACGTCCAACCTCGGCGCCGACATCCTGGTCGGCCACGACCAGCTTCACCCGTACAAGGAGAACGCGGACGGGGACATCGACCCCGCCGTCCGCAAGGCCGTCATGGACGTCGTCTCGTCCGCCTATCCGCCCGAGTTCCTCAACCGCATCGACTCCTTCATCATCTTCAAGCGGCTCGCCCTCAGCGCCATCCGCGACATCGCAGACATCCGCCTCCGCGAGCTGCAGCAGCGCCTCGACGACAAGCGCATCGCGCTCTCCGTCCCGGACGCGGTGAGGGACTGGCTCGCCGAGCGCGGATACAGCCCCAAGTTCGGCGCGCGGCCGCTCAACAGGCTCATCACCAACGAGATTGGGAACGGGCTCGCCGACCAGATCATCCGCGGCGAGCTCAAGATGGGCCAGACGGCGGTGGTTCGGATCCGGCCGGGCGGGGAGAGCCTCGAGGTCGTCAACGAATCCGCCCAGCAGCCCGCCTAACGGATGGCCTCTACATGCCTGCCTACTACTACTACTACTAGTAGTAATCGCCTGCCAAGCAAAAGTGTGCAACATGCTCATGGGATCTTTTTCCGAGAAACTCTGCATAGGGACCAAAAGGCGCTCTTCTGTTTTCATCTAGTCGTCTTCTCCCGTTATTTTTGTACGATAGGTAGTGGGAACTCACTCCCCTCAGTTTTGCATAGATGGACGATACCCCTCTCATTTCTTTGTATAGCACGACTCCCTCCTCCCACAATCGCCCACATAAGGCTCCCGTCTCCCAATGAAATTGCAATCTTCACGTCGAAAAATTTCCAGAAGGCTCTCGCATGATCTTGAAAATGAGATGATGCATGGTGCAGCAGACTCATCCAAGGGGCTCTTGCATAGTACTCGTACGTTCAAATGGCTATGCCGTCTTCTCCTCTTCCTCCTACGAGTACTACATCTTCGAACATCATCCGGCCTCCGTACAGTTGCAGACTACGAGTACATCAGTCCATGTTCCGATCGACCGGAAGCCATGGATACATAGTGCAAACAAATCCAAGGTATTCCATCCAATCAATCGGTTCCATGGTCTAACGGTCATGACTGCGGATTCTGATTCCGCCAGCGAGGGTTCGACTCCCTCTGGGACCTTTCTTTTTGTGCAATCCCCCCCCCTCTTCACGCCTATGCTCGGCGTCATCGCCAGATGGGCAACTCTGCCATCTATCTAGATCTCGCTTTGCCCCGAACCATGTGAAGATGACTCGCTCTGCCGTCGTCAACTTCCATCCCGGTCTCGATCATGCGAAGACAAAACCACTCAATCTGCCATGACGCTCTGGCCGAACCCCCCGGTATTCCGTAGCAGGTCCTTGGCCACGAAAAAGCTTGGAAAGCTTCTCGAAGAATACCATCACGAAAGCAACGCGACTCCGTCATCACGACCTGGACCACTGGGCACACGGTCAGCTGGATCCTCTGATCGACACCCCCGACCCGAATGCTTCCACTAGTATCCACCATCACCTCGTACTTGATCAGCTCGAAACCTCACACCAGACTCAATGCCCCGCAAATCATCATGACCACCTCCACAAGAGTATAGTAGCCAGAGACGCCCCACCGCAACTGTGCCGTCCCAGAAGCGGCCAGTCTTTGAGGGCGGTTGGAGCCTCTCCTTGCCCTGCGATCCCCAAGATGTAGATGCAGTGCTCGGAGGCAAGATTGGCAGGCAGGCAGGGGCGGCAGCCTTGCAAAGCATTGTAAAGCACGCGACACTACATGCACGTAGAACAATGTCAGAATTAGAAAAGGAAAGTCATGGGTAGACTACAGATACAGAAAACCAAGACAGAACCAGATACAACAGACGACCAGGCTCTTGTCCATCCTCGTCCCTACGCCGCCAGCAACTTCATGCCTCCCCCCCACCATTCTTTCATTCATCCATTCATCCGGTCATGCCTCGTCGCACAGCTCCCCATCGTCGTCTTCTACCCCAGACTCGTCGGGCACCCCCCACCCCCCCCCAACTTTTCGTTTTCAACCCCATCATCGTCCGTCCATCCCATCATCACCCCGACTCCAGACCCTCGCCCCACAAGCTAGCGTTCCCGAGTTCATGCCATCCCAAGACGTCTCATTCCGTACGTATGCAGCCTGGCTTCGCAACCCTCTGCCACGTGAACCCGAATCTTGACGATCCCTCGCGTCCGAGATTCCCACTCTCGCGCTCCAAGCCCGTTCTGCGGTGGCCCAAGAAAGAGGGGAGAAAGCTACAAACTGGGAAAACAAAAATGACGAACAAAAAGGAATTCCGTTGCAATATGCGCCGCCTCGTCTCTTTCCCGTGTCTGCTTTTTGTATCGAAAGATAGATCGGTCGAAGACAAAACTGCACTGCTTCACCATATATATTCCAGACTGCGGCGAACAGAAAAAGGGATCGGCGAGGAACAGGCCGTGCGATGAAGATAAAGAAGACTGAGAGGAAAGAGCAAAGTGAGGCAGAGATGGGAATATTGGGAAAATGACGAGGCTTGGCAGGCGGTGGTGGTGGCAGCGGCGGCGTTTGTTTGGCTTCATCTCATCGTGGCGGGGGGTCAGAAAAGCCGTGAGAGACAACTAATTGTTTTTTTTCTCGATTGATCATATCGATAACTTTGCAATTTACAACCGAAGAAAAAGGCTTCGAATTTGGCAAGACCGTTGGTGAGGGTGTTTGGCATGGTTGGAGGGCGTTGGGGGAGATATCGTGGCCCATCAGACGTTCCTCAAGCATCTTCATTTTCTGTATATCCTTTAGTGGTTGCCCGAGTTTCGGAGACTGGTGGCAGTCCACTCGAGACCTTCGTAGAGACCGTCTCCAGATGTGGCGCAGGCGGCTTGGATGTACTGTGATGCATGAGTCAGTGGGGGCGGGAAATCGTCTCGAAAGAAAACGGGGTAAAGGATCCGGCCCCGAGGGGCGTGCCAGCCCCAGGCTGTCGTGACATACCCATTGGCGATGTTTCAAGTTGTGGAGGCCAAGCTTGTCGGTGATTTCGGCGGCGTTCATCGCATTCTGTGGGGGGGAAGAATCGGAGTCAGCAGGGCGTTCTGAATCTGTGGGAGGAAGGAGAAGGGCAGGGCGATAGAAGGAAAGGTGAACAGGAGAGGCGGCCTCGTATAGAAGAAGGGGGAGCGCCATCAGGGTCATCACAACGTACGGGAAGATCCTGCTTGTTGGCGAAGACGAGAAGGATGGCGTCTCTCAGCTCGTCCTCGTTGAGCATTCGCTGGAGTTCCTCGCGGGCCTCGACGATACGGTCGCGATCGTTGCTGTCGACGACGAAGATGATGCCCTGGGTGTTCTGGAAGTAATGCCTCCACAGGGGACGAATCTTGTCCTGTCCACCGACATCCCAGACGGTGAATGAGATGTTCTTGTACTCGACGGTCTCGACGTTGAAGCCTGGAATCATTCCCGAGTCAGCACCGCTCAGGGCGTTTTGAAGGGCGAGGGAGAGGGGGTTCCGTTTGGAAACGATCTGGGAGACATACCGATGGTGGGAATGGTGGTGACGATTTCACCAAGCTTGAGCTTGTACAGGATGGTGGTTTTACCGGCGGCATCGAGACCGACCATGAGAATTCTCATCTCTTTCTTCCCCCATACCCGGTCGAACAGCTTGGAGAAGGAGAGACCCATGATTGCGGTTGGGAGGCGACGAAAGCCGAGATGTTGTTGTCAGGGGGATGGATGGAGCGAGGCAGGCTGGAAATCCGCGCACGGAGGAGGGACGATGGCGGTTGAGCGTTGAGACGCGAGGTTGTCCAAGGTTGTCTGTATGAAAAAGAGACCGTCAGTCAGCGGCCCAAAACATGAGAGGTGGCGTCTTTTTGGCGCGGCCCTGGGGGACAGCGGTGGACGACGAGAGTAGTACTAGGATGGTAGGTAGTAGTGGGAGGCGGTACTAGACAGTACTAGCGGTGGTGGGAGTACAGGCAGGAGTGGGAAGTGGTGGTGGGGGAAGGGGAAAGGAAGGGGACGGCACCCAAAAAAAAAACGAAGGAAAGCGCTGATGCAGCAGATGGAGATGGTCGATGGAAAAGCGGCTCAAGAGAAATTGGACTTGTGAAAGTTGGATGCGCAGGCGGGGAAGAGGAAGGGACAGGACAAGAGAGGCGGGAGGCAGTGAGAGGCGGCAGAGAGGACAGATGTGCAGAGCACGGTGCCAGGAATCCGCAGCACAGGCTGCCGCGTTTTGGGGGTGGTGGCGGAGGGGCTGGACGTGCAACTGAAGAGGCCCGAAGATGGCCTGGAGACGGCGACATGATGCGAAGGCTGACATTGATGACAGCGACTGTCCAGGCATCGAGCCAGCACGAGACCAGATGGCAGAGGGCGGGCACAGGGATGGATGGATCCATTGATGGGCAAGCACAGGGCGGGACGGGATGGAGGGCTGAGAGCGAGAGGAGGACGAGGACGGCGGCGACGATGGCGATGACGACAACGAGCAACGAGCAACGAGCAACGAGCAACGACTTACCCTTCGAGTCGGCGGGCCAAGGACAGCGTAGCGTAAGGAATGTCAAGGTGGTGGTCGTCGAGGCAGAGGAGGTGTCTCGATGAAGAGGTGGCCGGTATAGGAAGGATGTGCGGGGAGGTAGAGGTTTGGAGAGAGTAAGTGGTGGGATGAGGAGGAGGAAGACGAAAACGACGACGCGAGTCGGTGTAAACGGAGTACGGAGTAGTACCCAAAGGGATGGATATATGGCTGAATTGGATGCCGGGCACGAAGAGCACGACGTACTACTAGTAGTAGAGAGGGGAAAGGGAGGGAAGAAGCGAAGAAGAGAGGGAGGAAAAGAAGAGAGAAAGGGAGAGAGAGAGAGAGAGAGAGAGAGAGAGAGAGCGGAGATTCGGAACTTGGAGGAAGACGGACGTACTCGTACTCCGTACATAGTACTACTACCTACTACTAGTAGTAGGTAGACGTGGATGGAGGAAGCGACGAGACTCCCGCGGCAGCGCCTTACTACTACCAGTACTGCATGAGGGACTACTAGTACGGAGTACTGGGGACTGGTAGCAGTGCTAGTAGTAGGTAGTAGAAGTAGGGAGTACTTCCTACTAGTCATACTGGGGGACACAAGCAGGAGGCACTAACCGCCTCAGGTACCGGCGATTCCTCAGTGAGACTTGCGTGTCCTTCGCAACGGGTGAGTCCACGGGAGTCTGCAGAAAGAACTCGCATCTGGCTGCCACTGCCAAGTCCATGGTGGTAGGACGAGATCAGGCGCGAAGTGTCGGATACTTCCGGACGTAGAAATGGCTCGCGCCGGCGATCCATCAAGATGCAAGCCATTGGATCCAATTTGATCTCCTGAGTCCCATCCATGTCCACGGGCGTCTTGGCCGCAGCAGCGGTGGTTTTCGTTGATGCCTTGCCGCCGTTGCGGGATCAGGCCGCGGCGACCGCGCTCGAGGCGGGGGCTTGTGTCGCACTGAACGAGTGTCCTCATATGGATGGTCTTCGATGCGTGCACTTTCATACTGCTTTCAGGCAAGATCAATTGTCACGATGGGAGAATACGATGCCCGGCGATCCTACCGGGCCGTGCCAGCATGGGTTTCCCGACTGACGCAAAGAATGGGGATTCGCCGTGGTCCTTACTAGGTATCTACTATGTACTAGTAGTCAATGGATGGTTCACACCATCCCGCAATCGCGATTCACCCATGTGCTCATATGCAACAGACACCGAGCGTCGCAGGCCTCCGCAGAAGAATCCATCCATGGATCAATGGATGTATGGATCAAATGGAGACGTCGAGAGTCTCGGCGCTGCCAGGTTCTAGAAGCACTGCCCAGACAACCTGAACTTGAACTTGAGGTTGGTCGGACCTGAAGTATCCTGTACTTGACCCGCCTGCGACAACGCCTTGTCGGCAAAACCGCGGGGCGCGATTTGAGACGACGGATCGTAGGACTCGAGGTACCCGTTGCGTGGAAGCCTGCCGCCCTCTGCCATTCGCGCAAGGTGTCAAGACGATCGCCGGGCTAAAACCTGGGCCAGGCCTCAATGGATCTCAACGCCTCGTGCACTCCACCATATTGAGCATGTGTTCACGGGATACTCCGTACATCATGGCATTTACGGAATACATCTGACCGCGTGCGCACAGGAAAGACCGTTGACATCTGAAATGGTCTCAGCGCCGGCACTCAATGGCAAGCGGTTGTTCAATGTTTTACGAGATGTACAGTGCTCCGTGTCAATAGATTCAACTACCCTAGAATTGCCCATTGCCCGTCGACCCTCGTACAGTGCGAACACAGACCCAGTTCACACAGGCCCCTTGCCTTCCGTTCAATGCTCGCAGCAAAGGTGGCCTTACCTAAGCTTCGACTTCCATCCCGCCTCCAACTTCAAACTGCCCTCCGACCTCCGAGCCAAGTCAAGCTGTCTCCATGCTCACTCCGTGAATACCACCATACAAACAGCATCCCCTTCCTCTCCGGGACCACCGACTGTCCTCCGCCGAGACACTCTCCCCGCGAAGCTTCGGACAGAAAGAAAAAATGCTGCTCCTCCCCACCGCGAGGGCGCTGCTCGCAGCCGCCGCGGCCTTCTGCGCCGTCTCCGCGCACAACATCATCCTGCCCAGCAACGGCCTCGAGTGCTTCCACGAGAACCTGCACAAGGACGACTTGATGACCGTCACCTTCCAGGTTGGCGACCGCGCCTTCGACAGTGCCGGGAACCTCGACGTCGACTTTTGGGTACGCCACGCCTCGGCCATGGCCAACGCGCCTTGGCTTCATGACCAGCACCTCCCGCATTTCGCACATACATGATGGGGCTCGGCGTCCGGTCCGGCAGCCGACAAGGAGTCCGGGCTTCCTGAGGCAGTCGGTCGATCGACATGTCCCGTTTGCGATCTACCTACTTGCCCCTTCGAACCGCCCCTCTATCTTGACACTAAATAGGTATGGCGGCGGCAAACGCTGACATTGCGACCCCCTCCAGATCCTCACCCCGAGCAACGAATATCAGGTCAACCAAAAGACCGTCTCCAACGGCGACCACTCCTTCACAGCAACCCAGGACGGCAAATACTCCTACTGCTTCAGCAACGTCCACTGGGGCGCCAAGACAAAGGAGGTCTCGTTCAACGTCCACGGCATCGTCTATATCAGCGAGCACGAGGCTCAGGCCGATCCTATCGAGACTGAAGGTGCGCTTGTCTCGCCCGCAGACATTCCAACCGAATGCCTCCTCTCCCAAAGACCAGGGGAATATGTCATCGTGGACAGACAAGCTGACTACTTCTCCCCCACAGTCCGCCACCTCTCCGAGATGACCGCCCAGGTCAAGGACGAGCAGTCGTACATCATTGCCCGCGAGCGCACCCACAGGAACACCGCCGAGAGCACAAACGGCCGCGTCAAGTGGTGGAACCTCTTCGTCATAGGCATCGTCATCGGCGAGTCCCTCTTCCAGGTCTGGTGGTTGCGCCGCTTCTTCGAGGTCAAGCGTGTCGTATAGCGAGGGGCGGCGAGATGCCACAAGGGAATAAAAAAAGAAAGCCAAATCGTCCCTACATACAAGCTCAAAGTGACCAATAGATAACAGAGAGGAAAGAACAGTGGTTGCTGGCGTGCATGGAAGAAGAGGGAAAAGGAGACAAGCAAAGCGAATACCATCATCGTCATCATCATTGTCACCATCTATCATCACATCTTTTGGTTGGAGAAATACAACATGACCAATCAATGCAAAAGGGGGAGCCAAAATGCATTGATCAACTGGGGAAAATGATCGCCAAACGTGCCCATTGCATCTGTCCAAAGCCCCTTGTATGCCCGAGGAAGTTTCCCAAACCGAAGGGGTGAATCAAGGGAAAGAAGAATCAAAAGGAGAAGAAAACAAGAGACAAAAGCAAGAACTACAGATCCGCTAAGCAGATGGATCGAACATCGACCCCTCCTCGTCGCCGTCATCCTCCGCCGCCGGCCCCTCCACCGGCACCCTCACATCCTTCACCGGATGCAGCAGCATCGGCGGCAGACACATGCGCCCCTCCCCGCCCCGCATCCCACCCACCCCCTTCCCGTCTCTGCTCGCGTCCACGCTCGTCTCGAATTCCTCCCCGCCGTCATTGTTCACGCGCAGCCCCAGCCACCGCCGGTACAAGTTGCCCCCGAACCCGGCGTTGTAGAACCACGAGAGGCCGAGGAAGTTGTGCTCGCGGTCGCCAAAGGGGCTCGTGCGCGCGCCGCCCGACGCGCCGTCCCGCCCGCCGTTGTACGTGCCCGCCATGTAGTCGACGGGCCAGGCGCGGTCCACGTAGACCGGGTGCGGCGCGAAGACGGCCTTTAGGCCGTGGTGCAGGGCGACGGTCGCCGGCCACATCTCGGGGAAGGCGAACTGCTTCTTGCGCGCGGTGGAGCCGTGCATGGCGAGGAGCAGGCGGCGCGACATGCGCGCCGTGGTGATGATGCTGGCGCGGCGCGGCGGGGGCCCCGCGTCCGTGCGGTTGAAGCCGGTGATGTCGTCTCGGAGGAGCCATGTGGTGCCTTCGGGGTCGAATAGGGGGTTCAGGGTGATGAGGTCTGCGTCCTCGCCGACGCCCCATGCCGAGCGGTCTGTCTCGTAGCTCGATGGCGGTACTGGGTCCTTGTCGGCCTCGAACCAGTCGGATTCGTGGAGCGGTCGGAGCGGACCCCAGATGATCTTGGCTCTGGTGTTGCTATTGCCGTTGCTGTTGCTGCCCTGGTCCTCTTCTGCTTTCCCTTCTTCCCGGTCAAGCTCGCCCGCACCGACAACGCCGGGAACGTTCTTCCAGAGGTTTTCAGCCGAAACCGTGCCCATCTCGCTCTGCACGCGCGCCATCTGCGAGAAATCCTCCCACGGGCCGTGAAAGGCCGGCAGGTAGAAGCGCGCGTTGCGCTCCCACAGGCCCTTACGAGGCTGCCGCCTCGCCCACTCCTCCAGCTTCGCGAACAGGTCGAGGTGGTGGCCCGTGTAGCGCACGTCCATCTCCCACTGCCAGAAGAAGTCGTACTCCGGGTGCAGGTACGCAAAGTGCTGCATCGCCATGGTCAGCCCGCGGTACACCCCGTGGACCGGCCGCGACGGCCCGCTCGCAAAGAGGTCGAAGATGCCCTGGTAGAGCGCAAGCATCTGCGTCTCCGACCAGATGGTCACGAGCCCCTGGAACTCCTTGGGGACCGTGTCTCGGATCCGCTGCTCGTAGATCTCGTGGTCCGCCCAGACGGGGTGCTGCGCGTCGTTGCGGACCTGCAGTAGGAGGTGGACGTCGTACTGCCCGCCGGATGCCAGCGAGAGCTCGCTGATCAGAGATCGAAGGTTGACGATGTCGTCCGCGCCCCACTCGTACTCGTCCCAGCATCGCACGACGACGGCTGTCCGCGGCAGCTTCGATTTCTTCTCGTTCTTCTCTCCGCCCTCCTCTCCCTCCTTGATGGCCCGCTTATCCGAGATGGGGCTCTCCTCCACGAAGAAGCCCTGGGAAGTCGGCGTCCTGGCCGGCAGGCTCTTGTACCTCTCGGCGTTTGCGACGTAGCAGCGCTGCTGAACGTCGGCCCAGTCGATGCGCCGATAGTCCACCTTGGGATTCGCGGCCCAGACGGCGTCTGCGCCCTCCCTCTCGCCGCCCTCCCCCGTCCCGAGGCCGCCCTTGCGAAGCGAGTACCCGTAGCCGTACGGCCCGTACCTTCCGTAGCGCTCGAAGCATACGTCCTCCGGTAGCTTGAACATCTCATACGACCCAAGCACAGCGTTGGGATACCCCTTCGGACGGCCATCGTAGTACCGCAGCGCCGGCGGACGAAAAGACCGCTTGGCGTCGAGGAAGCACTCCCGTACGCCGTCCCCTGCCGTCGCCTGATATCGCCCAGGATACTCCTCCCACGAGAGACTTGCGGGCAAAGCGGCCCGCGATACCGTCTCCACCCCGATTGCCGTGTCGTGGCTCTTACTCTTGCTCCTGATCTGGCTCGACCTCTGGCCTGCAGTTGCTCCTCCCGCCGCCTGTTGCCCAGCAGGATACTGGGGCACGTTCTCCTTGAACGGGACAAGCGTCCAGACTCCCCCGTAGTACCTCTCGAGGAAGGGGAACCGCTCCCAAAGCGGTGGCACAGCAGGCCTGTCGCTATGGATGCCGTTGGCAACTCTCCAATTCTCCAGCATGCTCGCCCTGACCAGCGCGCCGATCATGAGCAAGATCATGCTGACGACGACGAGGAGCACGAGGCGCGACATGCGCGACGGCAGGCGGTAGGGGTACAGGCTCGCTGCTCTCCCGGAGGCCTGACCCTTTGTGTTCTGCCTTCTCCTCCTCCTCCTCTTCCCACTGCTGCGACTCCTGGTCGCCTCGCGCATAGAACTGGAGGCATTCCTCGAGAATCGGCCCCTCGAAGGGGGGGGGTCGGATTCGCCATCCGTGGTATAGTAGTCCTCGTCGTGATCGTTCTCGAGGTCGTCGTCGGAGTATCGCTCCTTGTCGGACGCCCGCGCCCTCCTGTAGAAGAGTGGAATGCGCTGCTCGCGAGGCGGCCGCCGCAGCGGATTCTTGGGCAGGCGCATGCCTCCCACCAGCTACCAGTGCTACCGATCGTTGCGTACCTTCGTGCGCCGATCTCGGACGCGTTCGCATGTGCCGTAAGTCTGATCTGCAGGCGTCAGTGGCCTTCGGATGTTGGATAGTGATCACCGCGGGCTTGCGATGCTGCATTCGAGAAACCCAGGCTTCCCTCCATCCAAGTCAGCCACTGCATCAGGCACGTGCATTGTCCAGGCACGGTACCTGACAGAAGCGATCTGGATCGTGCATTCGCCGCCGGCATCGACCACAAGCTGTTCTCGGACTACTACTGTAGTAGGTGGCTTGTGAAAGCGCACTGCAGCCTCCCGCTCCCATCCCATCCAGATGGCGCTCGACATCCGCGCCGATGTTCACCATCGTCCCTTGTTTGCTGTGACCACGACGATGACGATGCCTCATGTTGGACGTTCGCGTTGCCCGGCAACCGCCGAGGGAAAATCTGACTACCCTATACCTGCAACTCACACGGTGCACAATCGCCTCAACGGCCATCTCCAAGCTGCAACGACTTGGAACGAGAAATTATTGGAAATGCCAATTGCCATGCCGTAGGCCGCCAACTGATTTTTGATCGTAGAAGAGACTTGAGGGCGAAGAGATGGCTGGCTTGGATATCTCGATTGAACCCAATTGGGCTTGCGCCGGCTCCAAGCGGCAGTCCAATAGCCGCGCCGCATCCAAGTTACATCGCGCCGTTCGTCGATCGATCGCCCCCCCCTTTTCAGACCTTCAAAGCAGGGGAGGGGGAGTGGAGAAGGGGGGTTGGGAGGAGCACGAATCCTCTCGCCGTGTTCTGGATCCCACCATCGGACCTCGCTATTAGTACCTGTATTCTTGCATTGTGGGGGATTGAACGCTCCGTGCCTCGACATCAAGCCAACGTCATGTATGAGGATAGGATCATCCGCCCCGAGTGAGGGAGACTTAGCGGCGAGCAATAGCCTCTGCAAACAAGGATGGCGGCGTCGAGCCTGTTTCTTGGAACATACCACTTTCCCGTTCCACATTCCACTCCACTGATCAATCAGTTGGATCCTCGACCCGACCGTTGGATCCATCGTGGGAAAGCTCTTCAGAATAGTCTACGGTCTCGCTCGCATCCCTTCCCAAGCCGCTGATACCTCACTCTGTCCAATGCTACGGAACCATGCTCGTCAAATCGATCAGATTTCTCTCGAAAAAATCATCTTCCATGGCGACCGTCACCAAACAGAAAAGCAAAAACTTGTAGATAGTCGCTAACCGTCCAGCTTCAACGAACACGCACATGAGACCCTCAGAGTCGTCATCCCCAGCAGCCGCTCGCGGCAACAGGTTGGTCCCTCGGCAGAACGTGCAGTAAGCTCCCAAATCCCAATCCTTCTCATCATGTCTGTATCCACCATTGCCCCCGCGAAAACGCTTGTCGGTCCCTCATTCCTCACCCTCGAGGCTGCCGCGCCGGAACGCCACGCCAGCAACAACAGCAGCAGCGGCAGCAACAAAGAGAATCGTGATGAGTCTGAATCCCCCGCCGCCATAAACCCTCGCCCATCCAGCCTTGTCATCTGCCAGACCTCCATCTCCGTCACACTTGACGGCCCATCCATCTTCGCCCTCTCCATCACCATCGTCCTCTTGCTGCACTTTGCCCCCCCTTCCGCGGTCGAGCTCCTGGCGAGCCTTATCCCCGTCGCGCTGCTCGTTCGCAACGACTACCGCAACTTCCTGAGCCTCGGCCCTGGCGGGACGCCTCCCACCGTCCAGGGCTACCTCAAGATCTGCTGCCTGCGCCTGCTGTGCCTCCGTGATCCCTTCACCGCGCCGCGTGTCGACCCGCGCCGTCTAATCCCTCGCCAGGGAATCCTCGACCGCAAGGCCACGTCGCTGCCGTACCGCCCAGGCCCGCGGCCTCTCGTCGCGGGCATCGCGCCCCAGCGCCAGCTTGACCAGCACGGCCCGCAGAGGTGTTACTTGGCCTTGCGCCGCGTCATGGAGGGACTCGCGCGGCAGAGGCCGCTCCAGTTCGGGACCGAGAGGTCCTGCCTCGAGAAGCACGGCGTGGCGCTCTTTGCTCGACATCCGCTGCAGACCAACTGCCAGGGCGAGATTTGCCACGTCCACGACTCGGACCACTCAATGCATCTGTGTCTCCATCCCCACGATAGCAGTGACGTCCTGCAGAAGGGCTGGGGCCAGCGGCATCCCCTTGCGAGGGAGGAGGGCTTTCCTAAGATGCCTGTGTCGCGAGATTTCGTCATGATCTATGCGCCAAGAGGTGAGTCGCTGGCTGCCTTCTCCTTTCCCTATTCCCACTTGTTCTTCCGTCTTCCCTGTCCCACTCTTGCTTTCTTCTGTCTCTTCTCCCCATTTTCATTCCTTTGATCTTCTGCCACTTCCCTTTCATGCTTCATTTTGACCATGTCGCAGACGACCAAGAACTGCAAGTCGTCTATCGAATCATCAGCGCGTCGATCTGGTACATCCTCGCGGAGGATATCGATTTGGACTTGGAGATGGAGGCCTCTCTCAAACTCATGCTCTTCTCGCAACTCCAGAAGTCAGTGTAGCAGAGACAGGGCGGATCGAGGAACAAGGGGAAAAGACGAAAAGGGCAAAAAAAGAGGAAAGACGAGGAGAAAACGCAGACAAGAACAACCACTGCAACGTGGAAGGATTGGTCGGATATGACTGAGACTTCGAAGTCGATGATATCGTCATGATCTCTAATCTCTTCATGAAGAACCTCGGACGTGTAGGGAAGAGGGGGTTAATCAATGCTTTCTGTAATTTCCACGGAGTCCCCTTGGCTCTCGTGGCTTCCTGATTTTTTCTTTTTTTCGTTTGTGTGTGCTCGTGTGTTTCTTTCACTCCGAATCGTCCACGGCCTCGTCCTTGGACTTCTTCAGCTTCTCCTTGCCCGTCGACCAGAACGCCTCGACCGTCCTCCCCGCAAAGCTTCTCCCGTGCATAAGCTTGATGCACGCCGCCGCCGCCTCTGCTTCCCTGAACTTGACCGCCACGATCCCCTCGGGCTCCAGGTCGTACAGCACCACATTCGTCACGGCGCCGAGCTTCGAGCACTCGTCCCGTATGTCCTCCTTGATCTCTAGCAGCGCGGCCGGGTCCTCCTCCAGCTCCTCCAGCGTGAACATGTGCCGTAGGATGACCCGCCTGTCCGTGCGCCTCGCGCCCGCAGCGCCGCCGCCGTCGACGTGCTGGAGGAGAGAGTGGTGTGGAGGGTCGTCGTCGTCCCAGTCTGCGAGCTTGGCGTCCAGCTTCTGCGTCTTCTTGATGATCTTCTGCCGGTCGCTGTCCTTGCGCTGCGCCGCCGCCCTCGCCCTCGCGCGGTCGGCCTGGTAGCTCCTGTTCTCGCTGCTGCCGGCCTTGTTGCCGCTGCTGCCTGGCGTCCCATCGGCGCGGCCCTCCTGCCCGTTCCCGGTGTTGTTGTTGGTATGATTGCTGTCATCGTCGTTGCTGTAGTTGGTCTTCTTGTAGCTCGAGTCCGCCGTCTGCACCCTCATCCTGCCCTCCCGCGTGCCGCTCGCCGTGAACCGGAAGTCTGTATCGTCAAGCAGCATAATGGCCATCTCCACGCTCTGAGGCTTGAAGAACACCACCAGCGCGTCGCCTTTGAACCGTCCCTCCGCGTCCATGTACATCTTGATCCGCGGTGCCCCGCTATCGATCTCTTCCGCAATCACGCCCCCCTTTCGGGAGAACAGGTCGTGCACCTCGGAGACGGTGGCGTCCAGCGGGAGGCCCGTCACGTACACTGCCGTGTTCTGTCTTGGTTGCGGCGGGGCCTTTTGTTTCTTGCTTGGCCGCGCAGGCCTCGTCTCTTCGGGTATCTGAACGGCCAAGGATTGCAGCTGGTCAGCTCAGTAGATCATCCCACTTGGTAGCCTGTCGCATGTCGCATGGGACGGGAGGTAAGCCCACCGCATGTCCATTGCTTGTGTCGTATGCCCTCTTCCGCGGCCCGGTCTCTTCGGTATGTATCTGATACGAATCAAAGGACTCGCCCGCCTCCTCGTCATCCAGCGGCTCGTCGTCTGCAAGCGTCCATATTTTGTGCTCGGCGTCGAACTCGTACTCGTTGCCGTCGTCGTGGACGGCGATGAATTTGTTGTCGAGCTTGGAGAAGGAGATGCGGTCGTCGCTGTCGAATTCGGCAGGGTCTGTGGGGAACGAAAGGTCTGCAGCCCCCATTTTGTTCTACCTTCCGCGGACCGAATTGGTATGGAGGTTGTTGATGCCGGATCGATGAAAGTGGTGGGAAGTGTTTGAAGTTGCGAAGTCGTCATGCTCAAGCCATCGAGTTATTTGGCGTTGGCGCAATTCAGTCCAGGGTTAGGGTTGCTTATGATCAACAGACAATGCGATCCTCCCGTCATCACCACTATATCACCATCATCAGCTTTAAAAGCAAGGGACTCAATAAGGGCCTTTGTCTTGGTCCTCTTCAAGTGCTCCATTGCTTCGTACTTGGCGTTTATGATATGTTTACGGAAAACTCCCACGCAGAGATACCGTCTCACGACATACAGATCTAGAATATACGGAGTATCGTAGCTATCACCACCCTTGACAATTGACATCACAGTGGCCACAAACTCGGAGTATTACATCAGAGACCGTTTATCGACCCTTCTCTTGCACGTCCTTCTTCACGCCCTCAATGAACGCCTCCATTGCGTCTCCGCCACGCCGGGCCAGTCCCGGGCCCACCCAACCGTCCTGCTCGAGCGACACATCCAAAGCTTTCGCGATACTGGGCAGTCCGCCCTCTCTCAACGCCATTGTCAGCCCGGCCAATGCCTGGTGGAATTGGGGGCTGCGCAACACCTTCTTCAGCAGCAGCTGCTTGCTAGTAAGGGGCATGGCGCCCAGCGCGCCGGCAAGCTGCTCCTCGGTTGCATCTGTCTTCTCGTCGAAGGCCTGGGAAGTTGCCATCATCACAACTGATGGCGGCAGCAACCTGAGCAGCTTGTTCACGTGCTCGACCGAGAAGGTGTCCACGAGCGGGACGGTGATGGAAGTTGGCAGCAGGTGATGCAGATTGGGGTAGGGTTTATCGCCCAAGTCCTGCGGCCCCCGCAGCGGTTGTCCATGGCCGCCGGCGGGCGCTGCTTGACCCCTGAGAGATTCGAGGAAATCCCTGACGATGGCTTGGGTATCTGTATCTTGGGCAGAAGCTCTAGATCGAATAAGAGAAGAGAGATGAAGAACAACATGAGAGAAATAAGTCAGCCAAATCCTTTTTGCTATCAGGTTCTTGGAAAACTGATGACACCGGCAGCAGCAGCATGAACGCATCGAGGAGGATTCTTCATGGATGAATCCGGACTCAATCACTACTCATGGCGAGCAAAAGAATTTGGAGGCGCATCGATAATGTATTCGCAAACGGACCAGAATGCGGCCCTTGGAATTATCCACCATTGCCGCCTCCTCGTGACCCCCTGTATTTGTTGTGATTCGTTTTGCTTCGTTCTTCGTTTCTTCAAATTGCCACATATGTGTTGCTGAATCCGAACTCCGAGGGGATATGCAATTGAGACCAATCTTTCGTTCGCCATGCGCAGCCAGCCGGGAGAAGAGGAAGAGGGAGAGAGGGAGAGGTAGGACAGGCCAAGGAGAAAGAGGAGAAGAAGGAAGAGGATGAAGAAGACGAGGAGGTGGAGGGAAGTGGGAAAGAGGGCAGGGGAGGAAGGGGTGGAAACCAGGTGTCATGACCTACGCTCTTGCGCCGTCGGCCCCTCCCTCCCTCGAGCCCTCGCCTTCTTCTCGGACATCTCCCCCGGTGGCGTCGGCGCCAGCCCCGCCGCTGCCACCCGCGTGGCGATCTCGTGAGCCCGAGTGGCCCGAGCGGGCATCGGCGTCTTCCATGGTATGATCGTCGTCGCCCTCGCGATCGCGCCTGTCGTTGTCGTTGTCGGTGTTGCGGATGGCAGCGAGCTCGCGCGAGACATTGACCTCCTCGCCCTGCAGCAGGCGATGGACGATGCTGCCAATCTTGCGATCCCGGGGGCTAAAGTAGCTGGCGTCGCCGTCACGGCCCTGCGGCCGGGACTGCATCCAGAAGAGGTGTCTCTGGGAGGAGGAGGCGAACTTGAGAACGAAGATGCGGCCGTTGGTCTTGGAGGTGGGCTGAGGCGTCGTCGTGTACTCGTAGGGGAGGAATTGACCGTCAGTCGGGACCATTACGAGGTCCAGCTTGGGGTCCTCGAGAGACTGGTCGCGCCGGCGCCAGCAGAAATGAACGAGGTCTATTCGATCATCAGCATTCTGTGTTCCTCATCTTCACCCTCTTCAGCCTTCTGTCTTCCGCCTCGTGCTCCCTACACTCTTCAAAGCTAGGCTGCAGGGGTGGAAGATTCCCGAGGGGGAGGGGGATTTCCAAGACCACAATGACTGACCATCCTCGAGGTATAGGTAGACGTAGCCGGGATCGGGGGAACATGTGACCTTGCACGGCTTGGTCGATGTCTAGACAAGAACTTTCAGCATCAGCAGGTACTATATACAGCAGTGTGATATCTCCGGTGTTGCAACTGGAGATTTGTTGGACAGGGTGGGGGAGAAGGTGCACTGCTCACGTCGATGTGACACTCGCCGGCCTTGAACGTGATGATGGGCGCGATGGGCATTTTCGATGTCGTTCGCTCAATCAACCAACGTCAGGGTCTGTTTGATGAGCCGAATTGGTGTTGCTGCTTGCGAAAGGCTCCCAGACAAGGCAACGGTGATGGTGATGGCGGCGATGGTGATGGTGAAGCAGCTGCGGGCAGTTGCGAAATGGGCACAGTGCTGTGTACAGTGACGGTCATGGCATCCACAGTACGAGAACGGAGCACGAAGTGCCCAGAAGGCAGGTGCTCTCTTACGTCGAGCTCCAAGCCAATGCAGGAAGGAGGTGGGGCCTTGGGGGTTGAAAGGGGGGGGGGTTGGTTTGCTCGATCGGGCCGACAATGTTCCGCTCGATAAGCCGATAAACTCAGTTGTCTGTTCTTTTTTTTTTCCCCGGGAGAATAAATTTGGAGTTCCTCGTTTTCTTTCAACTTCCCGCGAGTTTTTCTCCCGCCCCTCTTGGGCGAGTGTCCTCGATGCTGATCAGCATGTTCGGGCTCGCGTGCACGCGCAGCTGGATGGGAAGTGCCTACAATGCTCAGTCTGCATTCTGAGGGCGACTGAGCTCTTCCATGCCCGATGGGCAGCTTCTTGACGGAATTGGAGCGCCGGCTCCGCTCGTTGACTTACTGCCGAGCTTCCAGGACCTCCATCTTCAGGTAAGAGATCTTGCTCGTGTTTCCTCAATCTCTTCCCGGCTTTGCTTACCCCATTGCCGCCTTCCTTTTCCTTCCTGATGAAACCAATTGGTCCGTGTTTCGGAGCGGCCTCAAGACCCGCAACTGTCGACACAACAAGCACTTTGTGCATATCTGATCGATCATCCCACCAATCGCTTGTCTTGCCGCAGCAATGTGTCTGTCCCTCAGATGCTGACTCCTGCTTGATAGGTAGTTTTTTTCCTTGAACCTGCTGCTCCAGCAATACCTGTCATTCGCGTCGAAGACCCAACACTTGGCAGACAAGCGGGGACGTCGAGGAGATCGATGGATGGCGACTAAAGCGGTGATGCTTTACCTGCGTGGGAGACATGTATCAGGCTTGAGGAGGACAAGAAATGCAGTCAGCAGAACCAGTGATATACAGCTGCTGCTGTCCGTTCCGTGAACATCTCTGCCGATTCCGATTCATCTCCGAGATCAAGTCGTCGAGACTTGCCGGTTGATCATGCCGTTAATCATGACATCTACGCGTGTTGCACCCAACCGTAGCCCTTCCAGCTCCTTTTCTAGTTCTCAAAGCAACAGGGATTTGAAAACCATTCGATGTTCCTAGAGTTCTGCTTTCTAATGTGAGAAGAAGGAAGTGGGTCGGTACTCGTATAACCTCAGTGGTGTAGTAATCGCAGGGTATCGGTGGTACTTCACTTGTGCGCCTCAAATGTATGCGATGCGCGTCCAATTACGAGTCCGACTGCCGAGACCAGGCCAGGCCGCAAACACCATCGCGGACGACGCGACTTCTAACAAAACAACCCCGACATGTGGTCCGAGCCTTCTCGCCGCCTCGTCATGGGCCACTGATCCAAGCACAGACATTTAAAGGTTGGGATCGTCTCGCATGCTGATCATTCAACTTCGCTGGCAGCGGAAACCGAGGCCGCCGCAATGTACGGGGATCTGGGCATGAAACTGGTAAAGCCACCGCGAGTGCTCCTCTTCAACCCCCCCTCCCCCCTCCCCTTTCTACCTCTCCCAATACCTCACAGTATAGCTTGACTGGCATTTCTTCTCACCCTGTGACAGGTGCAGCATGCCAAGCGCACGCTTAACCTCGCCCACCTCCCCCCATACCAGACGGAGCTCGTCCGCTCGGTGACCCGGGAGGTGCGCGACCTGGACAAGGATGTCGCGCACCTGCTCGAGCCGTTCGCGGGGTCCTTCGACCCGGCCGCCGACCAGGCCGTCGCGTGCACGCTGCTCGTCAACCACCTCTCTATGCGGCGAAACAAGCGCTGCCTCCTCGCGTACCACAGGACCCGCACCGACAAGCTCGAGGAGCTCGTGTGGAACGGGACGGACGTCATGGACCTTTCGGCGCAGCAGGTGCGGGAGGCGGGGCCGGTGAGCGGCGACGGCGGATCCTCGAGCAGCCTGAGCCCGCAGGAGGAGGAGTATGTGCGACACTATGGCGAGCTGCTGGCGGCTTTCAAGGGCCAGTGGACCGACATCGACTTGACGGGGAGCCTACAGCCTCCGAGGGACCTGTTCATCGATGTCCGCGTGTTGAAGGATGCGGGCGAGATTCAGACGGAGTACGGGTAAGTGGAGTCTCCCTGCCTGCCCATCTGCCTGGTTGTGATCTCCAGGACTGACGACGAGGATAGGGCTATCACCTTGACAAAGAACAGCCAATTTTATGTTAGGCAGGGGGATGTCGAGCGGCTTATCGCCCAAGGATATCTTCAGAAGCTGAGCTGACGCCTGCTCTGGAGAAGCACGGGGGCCTCGAAGCTCGGGCACAAGCTCAAGACTCAACATCTTGAGGTACTGGATTGGTTGTCTGGCCGTGGCCTCGAGAGACTCAAGACCCTCGAGCTCAAATGAACGCCAGCAATATACAGTCAGGACATCGGAGCCAGCCGAGCCAGGGGAGAGACCGATTCGGGTACCACGCAAATGGAGTGTTTCTGACGTTCCTGGCACTCTCTGCAGTGGGGGAGAGGGGATTCGAGGATGATATACATCCATTGCATACTCTACTCATATCATATAGCCAATCTAACAGTATAACAGTCCGATGAAAAATGAAAAGAGCATCTTAGTACTTCCAGAACTCCACAAAATCCATGAAGACATCGCCGTGACATGAGCTCCTTTGACGTTCTCTCCTCGATGATGATGGACAGTGCAAGAGGAGCATCTGATCGAAGGGTTGACACTGTATTGGTCACGTGCACAGAGTTGCATCGCATCTTGAACGACGTCGAGATGGAGCTGCAGCTTCGATGGGCAGCAGAAGCAGCAAAAGGCCTCGAATCGGAACCAGCCGACAGAGAAATTGCGCGGCTCGGGATCTGGGCATGGGAGCGGCATCCATGGAAAATTCTTGAGGAGCCAGGGTCCCGGACAGCCTCCGATTTGCCGACGTGCCCTGTTCGAGATTGCGGGAGGCAAAAACCACAGGTCACGGCATTCTCCCGGTGAAAACGCGCGTCTGGGCCACGGTCTTGGTGCTAACAGGCCTCTAGCACGGAGTAGCAGTTGGTGGCCGCCTCCTCTGCTGGTTGCTCTCGACAGCTTTGCACACCGGTGCTCGGACGAGCTCTAAGTGACTCGAGCTGCAGATAACAGCAGTCATCGCCAGCGCCGCCGCCTGTGCCACACGATAGACCCGCATGTTGCCCGTTCCAGCCAAGACGGACAGCGCCGGTGCTGTGGGCGAGATGGATCCATTTGAGCCCGTGGGAATACTATCTCGATCTGACCACCACCAAGAAAGGCACGGGACACCTTGGAACAGAGCATGGACTCCTCTTATCAAGCTTTGCCGGGAGGACGATGGCCTACCTGCATCTGCCTCTTGACGAGAAGACATTGCTGAGTGCATATTATACAAATTTGAAAACCCCTTGCGAAGCACGGAGTACGGTCCGCTCTCATCTTCGTACATCCTCCTTTTCCTGCATGCTTCTTGCGTCCCTCTCGACCGATCAAGTACGAGTACGAGTGTGACTACGGCAACTCTATGGCGTCACCTGGCGGCTTCGGCTCTAGCCTCTACTACGAGTACTAGGCGGGTTCTTTATCGAGGCGCCCGCTCTTCCAGCTTCTTGATCAAACGGAATTCGCCGCCGCTGCCTGCTGCGACTACAGTCGCCATTGCTGTTGCAGCTGCAGCCGTCTACGCCCCTCGACCGAGTCGCCAGCTGCTGCTGCTGCTGCTGCTGCTGCTGCCGCCGCCGTCGCCGTCGCCGTCCAGCCAGCCTCAATTGTGATGGCGTCCTCGGTCTCGGCATTCTCGGAATGGAGGCGGAGACGGGCGGCGAGTATGACGGACCAGCTACCGCATCGTAGACAGCCCGATCCAGAGCGCGCTGTCCCCGTTTCCCGCGGCGACATCGGCGGCCCGTCCCTCGCGGCGCCGTCATCGTCTCACCACCAATTCTCCTCCTCGATGGGCTCCTTTCACGGCCATGATGACCCCATCCGATCTTTCGTCAGGAGACATGGCCCCCTCCAAGACGACGATCTAGGTAAGACCCATTTCCCTCTCTTCCGGGCAGCGGCAGATGGGAGCAGAAGAAAAGGGCGAGGAGGAATGAAAGGAAAGAAAGGAGAAGAAGAAAGGAAAAATGGGAAAAGAGAAGATGCATATGATGCAATGGATCTGCGTAAAGATAAGGATTTGCTGACTGTGGCTTGCTTTCGTAGCTCCCTTTGAGAGCGCCCAAAATGCATTGTCCGTCCGCAGGGACACCGCCGAGCTGGCGAGCTATCTCCTCTCCAACGGCTCGGAGCAGAAGAATTCGGCCTTCTTCCTGAGGCCCAGGGCCTCTTTGCACGAGATGCCGCCACAAGAAGAGGAGGAGGATGAGGGGTTGCTCGGCGACGCGAGCAGCTCAGTGCGGGAAGACGAGTGGGACCGACATCATGATCATCACCACCAAACTATCCTCGAGGTCTCAGAGCCCCCGTCCCCCAACGAGCCAATCGACGCGGAAGCCCGAGAGGCCGACGGACCCTCAATCCTCTCAAGGCTCCTCAAGATCTCGCCATCCTCCTCCTCCCCACCGATTTCTGGGACAGCAAGTAGCAGTGTTGCTGGTGAGACCCTAGTAGGGGAGGCTGCGCCGAGAGTGACAGTTGCGCCTGATCAGTATCATCAGCAGCAGCAGGAAGGGGGCAAGCATGTACAGCGCGGACCAACAGAGCGGACGCCGCTGTTGCAGAGGGATCGGATCGAAGCAAGACCTGGCGAGGATGATGACGCCTTGGACCTCGAGAACCAGCATCACAGATCGAGCAACGGTTGGATCGGGAGCGCAGTCGGACAGCAACAACAGCAAGAGCAACAGCATCCACCCAATATTAAGGCGGAGCACTCCTTCGTCCAAGCCTTTAAATCGGCCTCCTTGCCCTTCGTGCAGGGGTGGAACAGGAGGACCATCTGGCAAAAGGCCGTCGCGGAGCCCGTCTCCTGCGCCCCCGCCGTGGCCGTCGGCCTCCTCCTCAATATCCTGGACGCCCTGTCTTACGGCATGATCCTCTTTCCCCTTAGCACGCCGCTCTTCTCCCACCTCGGCTCGGCAGGCATCTCCATCTACTACGTGAGCACCATCATCGCGCAGTTGACCTTCTCGCAGGGTAGCATCTTCAAGGGAGCCGTGGGCTCGGAGCTGATCGAGGTGGTGCCCTTCTTCCACAACATGGCCGCGAGGATCCTGTCCATTGTCGGCGAAGAGAACCCAGACGCCGTCATCGCGACGACCATTGTCGCGTACGCGCTGAGCTCCATGATGACCGGGCTGGTCTTCTACCTCATGGGCCGCTTCCAGTTCGGCTATATGGTGGGGTTCATCCCCCGGCACATCCTGATCGGATGCATAGGCGGCGTGGGGATCTTCCTTGTCTTCACTGGCTTCCAGGTTTCCTCCGGGCTGCAGCTCGAGTATAATCTCGACTCTCTCAGGGCTCTCATGCAGCCGTCCGTGCTCTCGCTCTGGGTCATCCCACTGACCTTGGCCCTCATCCTCTTCTACGCGCAGAGCCGCCATGCGTCCAAGTACTTCCTTCCCCTTTTTATCCTGGCCATTCCCATCATCTTCTACTTCTTCGTCTTTTCCTTCGACGGTCTGGATCCGGACGATCTTCGGGGCAAGGGCTGGATCTTTGCCGGGCCACCACCGGATGAACCGTGGTGGTACTTTTACACTCTGTACAGTGAGTACGACCTCTACCCCCCTACTTTTGCCTGCTCACGATCCCCTGTCTGCTACGTTTCTTCATGTATTTATCCTCGCCAAACTCCCCCATTGTCCTGGTCAGCGCCAGTCTGGTAGTGCGACACGATGCTGATGACCTCGTTCTCCAGAATTCCACCTTGTCCATTGGGGCGCCATCGTCGAGGTCGTCCCGGCCATGCTGGCCCTCACCTTCTTCGGCATCCTCCACGTGCCGATCAACGTGCCCGCCCTGGCCATGGTCTCTGGCGAAGACAACGTTGACCTCGACAGGGAGCTGAAGCTTCATGGCTATTCCAATTTCATCTCGGGCTGCTTCGGCAGCATCCAGAACTATCTGGTGTACGCAAACACCGTCTTCTTCCTCCGATCGGGTGGCAACAAGCGGCTCGCCGGGTACATGCTCGCGCTTCTCACGCTGTTCGTGATGATGATCGGCCCCAGCCTCATCAGCTGGATCCCCGTGATGATGGTCGGGACGCTCATCTTCGACCTCGGCTTCGAGCTCCTCACCGAGGCCGTCTGGCTGCCCCGCAAGAAGCTCAAGCCCGCCGAGTACGCGACGGTGATCGTCATCGTCCTGGTGATGGGGTTCCACGACTTCGTCGTCGGCATCGGCATCGGCATCCTCCTCGCTTTCGTGTCGCTCGTCATCCAGACGTCGCGCGTCTCGGCCATTCGCGGGACCTACAGCGGGAACATTGTCGGATCCACGGTGCGGCGCAACCCCGCCCAGGACCGCTACCTCCACCAGGTCGGCCGTCAGATTCACATCATCAAGCTCACGGGCTACCTCTTCTTCGGCACAGTCGGCAGCGTCGAGGCCCGCATCCGCAGCCTGCTCGCGGACGGGGCCTTCTCCGAGCGGCGCATCAAGTTTCTCATCCTCGACCTCTGGCGCGTCACGGGCCTCGACTACTCGGCCGGCGAGGCCTTCAACACGATCAGCCGGCTCCTCCACACCAAGGGCGTGCACCTGATCCTCTGCGGCCTCAGCGCCGACAGCGAGATCGGGCAGAACCTCCGCGCCGTGGGGCTCGGCCGGGGCCCCATCGAGGTGGTCATGCTGCCGGACCTGAACTCGGCGCTCGAAAGCTGCGAGAACGAGCTCCTCAAAACGCTCTACGCGCACCAGGAAGCGCTCAACGAAATGGCCGCCGGCGCGTCCTCCTCCACGAGCGCCAAGCGAGCCACCTCCGAGAGCCTCGACATCCCCGCGCCAACCGCAGCAGCCGTATCAGCAGCAGCAGCAGCAGCAGCAGCAGCATCCGCGCACCCCTCCGCGGCCGCGGCCCCCACCCCCTTTCACCCTCAGTTCCAGTCCCCGCGCCAAAACGCCCTCGCCGAAGCCGCCTTCGAGGCGCTCTCCACCGCCGACGCCGGCCGCCGCGCCCGCTGGCAGGTCTTCCCCGAGCCGCTGCGCCTCATGCTGCAGATCTTCCAGGGCGTGAGCGACAAGAACGAGGACTTCTGGTTCGCCGCCGCGCCGTACTTCTCGCGCCGCGAGCTCGTCGCGGGCACCACGCTCTTCCGCCGCGGCGAGCCGGCCGACGGCTTCTACCTCATCGAGCGGGGCATCCTGCGCGCCGAGTACGACCTGCCCCAGGGCTGGCTGTGCGAGAGCATCGTCGCGGGGACGACGTGCGGCGAGCTGCCCTTCTTCTCGGAGACGGAGCGCACGGCCACGGTACAGGTCGACAAGGACTGCGTGGTGTGGGTCATGGACCGGCGCGGCTGGCGCCGGCTGCAGGACGAGGAGGCGGGCGTCGCGGGGGAGCTGCTGCGCATCTCGCTCAAGCTGACGAGCGAGAGGATGAGCGCCATCACGTCGTATATCCTCACGACGGCGGGATGATTCGCGATTCCAAGGCGGAAAGAGAAAGGGTGCCTCGCACGGAGTATAATGCGGTGGATTGTGTGCGGTACCGCATTGGATTATGCATTGCCTTTGACAATTTGGATCTTTCACGGCGGAATGTGGGCATGAGCATTGAACTTTTCTTCTGACATCTATGAGTACGAGAAATACGAGTGATCGCATTGCATGAGGATTCCCGATCTCGGAGACAGCATTGAGAATGATCTCTTGAAGTTCTCCTCGACAGGATGTGGTCCCGACGGGATCGGATCTCAAGCCCGTACGTGCTCCGTACGAGTAGATGGAACATTGCCGTACACGTTATGAGCAAATCAGCGCATTGATGTTTCGCAACTGAGCGTTCGACTCACACTGGGAAGTGATAGACGTGATTGGGCCGGGCTGCTTCTAGTTCGACGCTGGGTTCTGTTATCAGCACGGCCGTCATGTCGCCACACCCGTCTACGGGCTATATGCTAGCACGTCGGAGTCGCAAACCACCACAGTAATTCGACCCACACATGACATCCCCATCAACACAAGTACTACGGAGTACTTAGTAGTCAGTCATCCTCATCGTCGAGATCGAAGCACGGGATATTCCAGAGGGGCCCTTTCTTTTCGTATAGGTACACGCTGTCCTCATCCAAGCAGCGGAAGAGCGACCCCGTGAACACGTTCGAAGCGCGCGGGGGCAGCTATTGAGGGATCACTGGAGAGGGTTCAGATAGACGATCTCGGGCAAGAGATATCGACTCGGAGAAGCATATCAGGCTCGGTCTGTACAAGATGCCGAAAAGCCTACGCTCGATCCTCGGCGACTCCCACCGCGTGAAGAAGAGCGCGCTGAGTCCGCGCAAGCCCCGAGCCAAGCAGCCCGCGTCTCGAGATGCCACCACCCAGGCCAAGTCCAGGACGACAGAGGATCACGATGGCGGCGACGGCGACGACGACGACAACGAGTTTGCCGAGCAGCTGCCCGACCTCGGTCCCATCGAGCGCCTGCTCGTCTCGGACCTGTCCCTGCGCGACGTCCCGCAAGCCATGCGGTCCATCCGCGCGCGCATGTTCACCCCGGTCCCGCCGTCGGGCCTGCACTCGACGCGCTCGACGCGCACGCTCGCCGTGCGGCAGGGCATCCCCCCGCTCGTGACGCTGGGCCACTTGTTCGCGGTGCTAGGATCCCCGTCGTCCGTGGAGCGCGAGGTGGCGGAGCTGTGGGCGCGGGGCGTGCTGCGCAAGGTGCGTGTTGAGAGGAGGGGCGGGATGGGGGAGGCGCTGATCGAGGCGCGCGATCTGGAGGCGATGTTGAGGGAAAGGGGGGGACTGTCGGAGGGCGCGAGGGAGGGGTTGATCGGGTTCCTGAGGGCGCATCCGATGGAGCGAACGTACTCACCACCAAGTCCTGGTTATGGCCGGGGGGGACGTGGAAATGCTGCGACGGGGACTAGAGATTCGAGTGGGGACCGGATAGGCACGAAAGAGGTCGATGAGCTTGTGCGTGCTGGATTCCTGACAAGCGGCGCGGCGGTGCGTGACGTCCACGGACTTGGGGGTCGGCTGCTCATGCGGCCCGAGGACCGGACGACGCTGACGTCGCTGGAGCGGGTCTCGCGGCACGCGTCCGGGACCGTGCATGCCGTCGGGGGCCGCAATGCGATTCACCTCGCCGGTGGCGGGGGCGGGGGGCTCGCGTCCTCGTCCTATCCCCCCCCCTCTTCCTCCTTATCGGCTGACTGGAACCCCCCAGGCGCTGGCGGCCTTCACGCATCGACGGCCGGTGCGGGCTCTGGGCCGGAAGATGGCGCGGGGGCCTTGCGGATCGCGGTGCCGGGCCATGGGCGGTACATGAAGCTCGCCGAGGGGACGGTGCAATGGCTGCAGGACTTGCTGGCAACGCGGCGATGGGGGGAAGGCACGGAGGCGTGGGCGCGGGAGCGATTCGAGGGCGGGGGCCTCTACGGCACGCGCTGGAAAGAGTTCTGGGGCGTCGAGTGGGAGTGGGTGCTGGGGGAGGCGGTCGGGCTCGGAGCGGTCGAGCTGTTTGACACAGGCAGCGTGGGGAGGGGGCTCAGAGTGCTTGGTTGACCGGGTCTTGGGCTGGGACTGGTTGGTTTGGTGTTCTCCACCAGGCCCGAGGCTGGCAATGCCGGCGGGAGGGGCCAGGGGTCGAAGCACCACCTCTGCAACATTTCAGAGATCGCCCCCCTGGGTCCTCCGTGCCATTGTGTGTATCGAGCACCGCCTGGATGCCCATGTTCGGTGTCGGTGAGGCGAGCATCTTTCAAGACACATGCCTAGGCCCTGATGGCCGCTTCAACGCAATATCGTGTGACAGTTGCATCCCCGTACTCCGTACGGAGTACTCCGTAGATGGACTCCTCTTCCGAAAAAGTGTTTGAGCAGGTTCTGTCGCAGCGAGTAGATGAAGCTCGGAATGTCATCCAGCCTCTGAGAAGGAAAACCTTGACAAATCTCGCGGCATCGTGATAGCATCGCATGTGAGAGGGTGCGAGCCCGAGCTCTTAAGGTTCTCACGTCAGGAGATGTCGTCCCCAGACCCCATCGGTGTCCGGACTTCCGCAGACCTGTCGACTGACCGCTCTCTGGCCGATGCCGCCTGCAGGCTCCCCTCCCCCTTGCCCTCCCCCTTGCCCTCCCCCTTGCCCTCCCCCTTGCCCTCCCCCTTCCCCTTCCCCTTCCCTTCCCCTCTCTCGACCCCAATGCTACGAGAGGGCTATTCATTCCCCCCTTTCCAAGAACCCCTCTCAACGCCTCTGAAGAAACGCACGACTCGGCCCTCATCAACTGCATTCCAGATATGCGAGATCCCGCAGCGTGATCCTGTCCAAGACACATTCCTCTGTGCGCAACGCAATGCTTGATGCTCGCGTCGGCCGTATGCGGTAGGTGCTATGCCCGGGTAGGCAGCATGTGCGGAGGTCGGAGCACACCGTCCAACCACCTACTCCGTACGGAGTACTCCGTACTGGCGGCCAAAAAAAAGCTGTCAGGAGAAATGGTCGCAATAGTCGCGGTCGCGGTGCCGAAGAGGCACCCGGTCCATGCCAAGATGACATAAGATTTCGAATCCTGGCCCGGCGTCCACGCTCGTCTCCTGTGGAGTCTCAAGATCGAGCCGAATTGTCACGAGGCTGGGATCCATCAAGCCTCACGATGTCCCGCAATGGGTGAGGAGTCCACCATGGCATGGGAGACCCGTGGAGGTTCTCTGTGTGGGTGCATGCCCGTTTTGTACTGCGATCTGCACGAACGAGGGACTCCACACAGCGGGGAGGGGAAGGGACAGAAGCACAGGAGAAGGGAACAGGGAAAAAGAAAACATGCGACATTCTCTGCAGGGGCTGTCGCTCGTTCGCGCGCGCGGGTGCGGCATGCCCCCCCTCTCCTCCAGATTGAGCTTCTCTCTAGCATGTCGCAGACAGAGGGGTACCAGTATTCGAGTTCATCACTAGATGGCCAAGCAGAGCCAGTCCTGACTTTGCAAAACCCGCGATGCGAAGGCCACGGAATCCTGATGGGGGAGCGGCTCGACCCGCCCGAGCACAAGGATCTAGCGAGCCATTGGAATCGCAGGACCAAGCTGTGGCTCTTCTTGTACGGAGTACGGAGTACGAAGAACCCCGTGCAGTCTTCGGACTCGGACCAGTGGCTCCCCCATGTGTGTCTCGCCTGCGCTTGAAGTTGTTGAGCACAGAGAAATAGACGGGGACGCCATCACATCCGCGGATCCGCGAGCTTTCTCCCGGCGCTAGAGGGGGCCGGAGTGGCATAACTTTTGAGGTCAGGTCTTGCGTCGTGGTAGTGAAACGGAGTGGTCTCGGCGGATGATTCTGTATTCATCTGCAGCTGCTTTCACACCTTAGCGCTGATGGACGAGCGTTCAAGTTGCTGGGTTGTCGTTGCTTTTTCTTTTTTCTGCTTCGTCTGTCCGCGCGTCCGTTCGTCTTGCCAATAGCGTGAGAAATGGAAGAAAGCTCGCCCGCGGGGGTCAAAGATGAACGAGAGCTGTGTGCGAAGTACCGCATGTACTCCGTACGAGTACTCGTACTTGCGCCCCATACCTGTACACATGAGCCCGAAGACTGGGACTGAACGAGTACGAGTACAAACTCGTGGACGGTCGAAGCGACATGGGTGCACACGCAGCCCCTTCTCCACAGGGGAGGGGATCAAGAGGCCTGTCGCGGGAGAGAGCCGCGTTATGAATGCCGGAGAAGGGGTTTTTGTGACTGGTCGACCGGCTCGCTGATCGGTCCTGAACCTGAAGGACAATGTCTCGGCGGGGGATCTCTAGGCTGAGGCTCGAGCAGGAATTGGATGCCCACTGCGCTGACAGGACGGCTTCAGCCCCAAGGGCACCGACCGTCTTCCTCGGAAATACTCCGTACGGGTTACGGTGCTTGTGTTTTGCACGTCCGTCCAAGGACCCCGTACTCGGAGTGCTTCGTCTGGGTGACGAGTACGGAGTACGGAGTACGAGAACGAGAGGTCCTCGCCCCGCACGCAATCTGACCCGAGTCCCGCACAGGTCAGCATCTGGATCTCGTGGAAGCGAACGGAAGGGGGGTGGGGTCTGAGAATTGGTGTACTCAGTGCGAAACGCGCTCGGCTCTCATCTCCGAGATGATTGCGACCGGGCACTGATGATGGCGGCCTTGCAGACCTCCCGAGGCTTTGCTGGCTGGGTCGCCGTGCCTCGTACGGTTACTGGTACGAGGACGTTGTGATGTGAAGACCTGTTTGAAGCACTGCTGTGATGGACGCGACCCTTTTCGCGGTGGAGGCTGTCAATCTGGTGCGTCCCGCGGCGCTGCCTGAGGGCTGACGGGCCTGCCTGAGCACGCGTGTCGTGCATAGAAACCACCTCTGCAGGTCTCAGGCGGTGATGATGAGGGCGAGTAACAGCACAATTGACGACGGGAGAAGACGAGATGGAAGGGGGGGGATTCTGGACGCGAGGCTGCACTGGTGAAGATGAGAGAGAGAAAGGATACTCCGTACTCTGTACTCCGTACATTGTCGACTAGCGCCGCGGCATCATCTGACACCCCCTCTCGAGCGTGCATTTTGGTTGCGCACCGCGTATCCCCCCGCCTGGCGAAGATGGCGGGACTGGTACTCCGTACGGGGAACTCCGTACCCGGTGCACCCCGAGGACATGAAGGTGCCTCCCACGACTTGTCCAGAGACAGACTGTGGACTGCACCTGCCGTGATGAGATTTGGTGACGCTTCCGCTCCTGCCTTGTCAAGAAAAAGGATGGAAGGGGCGCGGGAAGGAGCGACGCCCCATCGGAATCCCATTGCGGGAAAGAGCAATTCTCAGCCTTGCCACAGACTCGGGAGGTCTCTTGTTGAGGCCTTCTCATGCTTCATTCTGGACGACAAAGTCCAGTGCAAGAGGCACTCGAGTGACGAGGAGTCATTCTCGGGTCGTCCTGTTCACCGGGCAACGGACGGCCTTGGGATGCCCGACATGCCATTGTTGACTACCTAGGTCGTCTACGCAGTATACAAAGACCCCCCTTCCGTGCGAGAACCGTGGGCCCAGAAAGGGATCCTCCCGCAGCGCGAATCGGTCTTTCAGGGTCTTGACGTGCAGGAGGCATGAGGCAGCATCAAGCACCCAGCATTAGGCATGCGGCTTGGAGCGTCAGGCATGTAATTTCGCGTACTCCGTACATAAGTACCTACTAACCTCTGCGTACTCCGTACATATATAGAGCTTCCGAATGCGCGCACACACTTCCCGAATGTCTATACACAACTTAACCGTTTTTAGTAAGCGTACCTTACTACCTATTCTTAACTGTAAAGATACTTGCTGCTTAAATCTCCTAAGTACTCCTAAGATACTTAAAGGGAAAGGCTACGTCTTTTATAAAGCTGCTAAAGGAAGTAAATCTCGCGATCTCTATTTTCTAGCCTTACATAACCTCCTTACACAACCTTACCCTAACCTATTACTATACGCCTCTTCGCCTCTTACTACCTATAGCGCCTACCCTACCCTAATTCTTATACTAAAAGAATTATATTCTTTTTAAGATATTATTTATACTATAGATTTATTGCTTTTTGCCTAAACATTCCCCTTTTTTAAGGACATATACGAAGCAATTTAGATTGCTTAAGCAAAGGAAGGTTTTGTTATAGTAAAGGAGTACGTTAACAAAAGGAATAGTATTGTTATCTAAGGGGAGGTCTACTGTTAAGGCAGTAGCACTTATTAATTAAACAAGTTAAAGAGTAATAAGTATACTACTTCTACTTATAAAGTTAACTGTCCTTTCTTCTTAATCGTTTCTTGCTGCTCTACGACAAAGTCTTTTACAATCTTAATCTCCTTTTAGCTTAGTGCTAAAGGACATTACAATTATAACCCTACGGTTAATCCTATAGGACTTATAGCTCTCTAAAGTTAATCTTAACGCAAATTTAGCAATAAGAAGCTTTAGGAGCTTATAAAGACTTGCTTTAAGTACAGATTATTAACTACAAAGGCTATTGCAAGCTAATTATACAGCGAATTTCCTCTCTTAAAGATTATTAAGACTAACGTTTAGTTAATTTAAAAGCAAATTCGCAACAAGAAATATAGCCTGTTTACTTTTACCTAAGCTTTCTTCTAGATTCTTAAGCACAACGATTAAATTAAACACTTCGCTGTTAATTGTAATAAAACTAGAAAACCTTAGAGATTTTTCTAGACCTATACGAAGTGCATAAAGGACTAGAAGCAGAATCTAGAGCTACTGTCTATAGATAATATGTATAAAGTTAATCGCTTTAACATGCCTCTCTTCTAAGTTATAGGCGTTACAGCGTTATATATAACCTTTAACGCTGCCTTTAGCTTTATAGCTAAGGAGGACACTAAGGCGTTCCTCTAGCTATGTTGTAAGCTATAGAACGTTAAGAACAAGGCATCTATCCCCCCCTTTAGCGTAATTATTACTAACTTTAACATACCCTTTAAAAAGGCGTTAAACGTAGTCTTTCCTAATACTTAGCAGCAGCTTTATATATAGCATATACTAAAGAATATAACTCTTTATATTAAGAAGCACTAGAAGGGAAGTCTTGCTAAGTACGCGATTATAAGCTAGGCTAAGGAAGATATTGCCTATAACCGCCTAAAGGTTAAGTTTAAGGCTTGCGATACTACTAAGCTAGCCTTCGTTACTGCTTTGCAATAGAACGACGACTTTGCTTTATAAGCCTTAATTAATAAGGCTATTAACGATGCTAAGATGTAGGCTACTTAGATCTTTAAAGGAAACGCTTAAGGGAATGCTTAATCTTCGTTAAAGAATTCCTCTGCTAAAGTTATATAGCTAAACACTGCGGATAGTATCTAGCAAGCCTAGATTAACGTAATCTGCGCTAAATCCTACGATTAATTCCTTTAGCTATAGATACAGCTTAAGACAAGGTTCTTTTTATAGTTAAGTTAGATCCCTTTTTTACGTAAATATTACTGTTTTCTATAGGATTTTTACTAATAAAAGGTATAATAGAGATCGTTAGCTACCTTAAAAAGACTTACCTTCCTAAGCAGCATTAATTTACGTAGTTTACAATGTTATCCCTCTAAAATTACAGTATTACAGTTACTTTACGAACAGAGAGCTCTTATATATAGCTTAAAGTATTTCTTAAGAATTAATTTGCAGATCTCTTTAAGCTTTATACGACGATCTTTAGTATCTTAGAGGCGCGCTACTAAGCCTATAAAGTCTGCTTTAAGAAAGAGATCTTGCAGCGCTAAGTATAGTAGCTTAACGAGCTGCTCTTTTAAGATATTATACATAAGGTTAGCTAGAGGGCGATGTAGGAGATTAAAAAGCAGATAAAGTACGCTAAGGACTACTTCTACAGTAAGAAACAACTTATAGCATATATAAGGAACTTTATAGCGCAGTAGGGACTCCCTTACTAGTATATAATTTTACTGCTTTTATAGAGTATACTCTCTCTTTAGCTAGGTAGTCTTAACCTATACTAGTAGCTTAAGGCAATAGCAGTAAGTCTCCCTTAATACTAAGGGTTAAGATCGTAATACTAATAGCCTTATAGCCTAAGCATAAGCGTATTATTATAGGCGCCTACGAGCTAGATCTAGTAGTTGTTTTAGCACGCTGCTAGGCCCTTAACGACCTTTTACCCCTTATAACAAAGTTAAGGAGAATTGCGTATACATAGGAGGCAGCTAATGCCTTTAAGAATACTTAATAGCAGCAAAGGGCTGCTATAGGATCGTTAACGTAGATCCCTAGGCCTTTATAGATACTACTTCCTTTACAAATGCCCCCTCCTTTACAGGTAGTACCCTAACCGCCTTAACGTAAGCGCCTAACCTCTACGCCCTAGCTAAAGGTTAACAAAAGGTAAGCAACGACCTATATTTCTAGCTAAAACACCTATTTTAAGCCCTTATAGGGGTTAACGGCTGCCTAGATCCTACCTTTAACGCAGTAGCTTAAGTAGGTAAGGCTAGTAAGAGAGGTAGTACTGTTACTATTGCAGAAGGCGTAGCAGGTGCTGCCCTTAGCCTAAGAAGGGGCAGGACATTAAACTTAACTAAGGACTTAGCAGCATTTGTATTTTTTAGGTAGTACAGAAGTATACAATTACTATAATCCTATACATCTTAACGCATCGCAGCTGTGCCTTAGGCCTCTAGGGCAGCTATTTAGGCTATAGGGGGGGGGCGTATATAGATAGCTATAGTTACGATAGCTTTAATTTAATTCTAAGGAAACGTAGCCTTTCCTTTTAAGTGTCTTAGGAGTACTTAGGAGATTTAGGCGGCAAGTATCTTTACAGTTAAGAATAGGTAGTAGGGTACGCTTGCTAAAAACGGTTAAGTTGTGTATAGACATTCGGGAAGTGTGTGCGTGCATTCGGAAGCTTACATATGTGAGCATGGACTGCTCTTGCTGCAGCGCCCTTGCATGATGCCGGCACTCAGACAGCGCCTATCACATGCACTGATGCATTTCAGTCAGTTTCATGGAATCTTTGAAATTTTTCTCTCGCTCGAACTTCCCGCTTCGTTCAGCTTCTCGACCACTCCTTGCCACCATGACTCGAACCACCGACAGGGACGATCGTCCAGGGACCGGACCAGCGCTCAGGAGATCGCTTGGACCTCGCACAGACTTCTCGCACAGAGTACGGAGTAGAACGTCCGCAGCCCGGACCGGGCCCATCGAGTCAGAGAAAGCGGCGTGCGGCGCAGAGCCTCTAGGATCCTGTGCAGAAGCAGGTACTCGCATGACCGAATGCCAGTCGATCCCAGGATTCGAACTTGTACGGATACGGAGCTCGCAGAACTCCGTAGCTCGATGCTCATCAAGGCGGTACGAGTAGCGTCATAGAGCCGATGGCAAGAAGCTCTCCGCCTCCATGACTGGACATTGTGCCACAATGGTCGGTACCCTGTCCACGAGCAAGCGTAGCGTCTGCTGGAGATGGGAGGGGGTGATGGCCGGCTATTTCTGGCCGTTGTTGGCGGGGAAGTGTTTGATGATGAAGCTCGTCCGATGGATACGTTGGACGGCGTGGTTGGGGCGAAACAGATTGGGAGGCTCACCCAAAGTCAATTTCCCCTGCCGGTAGCGGGATACGGAGGAGTACCTCTTGTAAGGTACTCGTAAGGCCAGATCCTGGTACTCCGTACCATCTCCGTACCACGGAGTACTCCTGTATGATACCAGACATGTAGAGTACGGAGCACGGAGCGCACCATCTTTGGGAAGAGGCGACTCCAGGACGCGAGGTGCGAGCCTCCATGACTCGGGTTGAAACTTGTGCGAGCGCAGGAGAGCCCCATGGGCCCCAACGACTCCGAGTCCTTGAAGCCAAGCATCGAGGATCGAACCCTGCTGCGATGCTCTCCAGCCTGATGTCGCACAGCAGGCCCCAAGTGGCCGGCAGAGATTCGAAGAGATCCTGGTGGGCACGCAATTGGCTTTCTTGAAGTCGGAGCCGTGTCGCGGAGCCGAGGCGGCGGTTTGTTTTCCTTCCTCTCGCTCGCTCGCTCCTGCCTGCGAATGCCCGGCAACCAGCAGCCGCTAGTCCCGCCTTGGTGTAGCGCGCTCGTCCAAGAGGTCGACCAATCAGCATCGCTGACGCGCAGCCCAGTTTGCCAGATGGAGAATCTCCCGCACCCGGGGAAGCCCCCACCCGCGAGCGATCCGGCCTAGTACTTGTACTTGGACGAGTAGAATCGCGCTCCGCGTCTTCCACTCGATGGTTCCTGGCGCTGGCCGGCCCCCCCTTCCTCCCCCCCCCTCCTCCTCTCTCCTTCCCTCCCAAGCCGCGTCTCCACCGGGTCGACCTGCTGGACTCAGACGGGTTGCGGGAATCCGTGACTGTACTACGGAGTACGGAGTACTACTAGGTAACTCCCAGAAGGTACCTCTCTGTACCGGTGGATTTATCCTTCCTCAGGACGGGTGCAGAGTACAGTACGGAGACGTTCCCATCAGTTAGTACTCCGTACTAGTAGTACAGAGTACGGAGTACTAGGTCTGTACGTGCAGGAGAGCGAGCTGGCTTCAGTCACTGCAGGCAGGTGCTTGTCCTCGTCCTCAATCTGCTCAGGCCTCGATGAACCGGGCTGCAAATTGCAGGTCCCGCACTGGGCAGTCCTTCCCGGTCGACGTGGGCGTGGGGACTCATGAAGCACGACTTCTCCACAGAGCTTTCAGGGTTTCTTTCCGGGTCTGAGAGGCCGTGGTGAATGTCTTCGAATCCTGTCCCTTCGATGGATGCTGTCGAACCCTTCGGCTGCCTTTCCTCAGAGACAGGACATTGCACTCGCTGGGACCTCCAGGCTCTTCCCCAGCGTCCAGGGTCCGCCCATGCATGTCTGTGGACTCGGATTGATGGTGGACGCCCCAGGTCATCCGAGTCGATTTGCCAGTTCCTTCAGGTACTCAGTACCAAGTACTAGGTACTCAGTACCGGATACTATAGTAGTACTACTACGGAGTACAGGTACTATTACTAGGTACTGTAGTAGTATGGACAGCTCGTACTCCGTACGAGTACTTATAACACGAGGTGCCTACTAGACGGAGTGCATGTACGGAGTACATGTACTCCAGCTCCTCACGAGCAACGGCATCCTTTCCCCCAATGAAAGCGCTCCTGCCTGGGGAGAAGAGGAAGACTCAAGACTGCCCGAGGGACGAAGAAAGGGAAGAGGAATCGGACCCGAGAGGAGGGGAAAGACCCGGCAAGAGGCTGCCTGAATTGCGAACGCTGACGAACTGGAACGCGATCTCCCTTCTCCTTCGCCTTGGCCTTGAGCAAGTTTGCCCTTCTTGACGATTTTCTCTCTCCCTCCCCTTCAACTTCAACTCCTCATCAATCCCGTCGTGCACCGTCCATCTTCACCCTCGTTGACCCTCCACTGTTACCCCTTGATCTTCATCGTCTCCCGTCTCTCGCCCTCACTGCCGGCTGGCTCCCTCTACCCGGTCTCGTCCTCGTCCTCGTCCTCGTCCTCGCACTCATACTACTACTACCCAGCAGTACCTACTCGTACTCGTATTGGTACGTGTACAGAGTGCGGTGTACTACCAGTACTCGTACACCTTCGCCGCCTCCCCACACCACCACCACCCTCACTAGCACGATTCCAGGTCGAAGTGCGACTTCGAACAAGCGTGCGGCGCGGCCGACGGCGGCTGGCGGGCGATCTAGCAATATTGCCTTTTCGACGCGCTATTCGGACCGTCCCAGCCTTTCCGCGCAGCAACCACAGACGCTCCTACACCCTCTCCACCTGCTGCTGCTGCTCCCAACCCGACGTCAGCAGGCCGCCGTGCATTTTTGTGGGACTTGTCTTGAATCCATGCATTCCTCTCGTGCGGAGCATTCCCTCGGACGAGTACAAGTACCGGTACGAAAAGACACGTACTCCGTACTTGCGGCAGAGAACGAGGTACGGAGTACTCGTACTCGTACGAGTACGAGTACGAGTACGAACCCAGAGGAGCCCACAGACCACGCCTCGACCCTGCAATCGCCCTGCCTGCGAGGCCAAGGAAAACACCCCTCGTCCCGAGGGAAAGTCGATGTCTGTTCGGGCTACGGAGTTCAGAGTACACCGTATATACTCGTACAAGTACGAGTAGGCATGTTCTTTATCGGGGTGCATTTCTGCTGCTGCTACTCCGTACTGCTGCTGTTGATGTTGATGCTCTCGCTGCTCCCAATACTTTCGTTGCAGAGTACTCCGTTCTGACATCGCATGCAGTACCACTGTTACGAGTACGAGTACCTACAGGCTCGCTGCTTCGCCTTCCTGCGCCGTCTGACCACATCTCCGTGCGCTTATCCGAACCGGACGAGCATTAGCATTGGCTGGCGCTTGCAAGATCCCTCATCTCACTGTCCTCTCGGCTCGAATTCCTCCTACAAAGCCCTGCCCTCCGGCCTCCAGGGCTGCCGACACGATATTGCATCCATCAAGCACCTCGTTCGATAATTCACCCTTTTTCCCCCCCTCGACCCATCACTGCCTCCCTGTCTCCAAAAGCATCCGAACCCAGCACTAGGATCCCGGGCCCACGTTCTTCATTTAGCCCTAGCGATCTCTGAACAGGCCGCCCATACTCCGTACAAAAAGAGAAAGAAAGGAACAGGAAGGAGAGGCAAGGAGAAGGGAACAGGAGACAGGGAAGGAGAAAAAGCAAGCGTGGACGGAAAGAAGGAAAAAAAGGACAAAGACTCACCTCTCCCGTCAGCGTGATTGGGTTCTCCTGTTCAACCCACACTTTTCCGACCCTATCGCCCTTTTCACGCGAGACTTGCGCCCGCTGGCCGACAAGACAAGCCAACTTGCCTCTTTACGGACACGAGCATCGATGACCTGACAGAGTATCGTGCGTACTCACTGCTTGGCCCAGAATTCACTCTGCCGTACCAAAAAGGCCTTCTTCGCCCACCCACGCCTCCACTGAAAATAAGAAAAATACAGCAGCTTCTTAACAATTCGACCCGGCCGGCCCAAAAAAGTTCCTCGCACCACATTGCTCCAGTGCGGTAGTGGTCGTTCCCTTCTGAGGGTGGTGTCCTGGGTCATCTGCAGCGCATGCAGTTGATGGCCGGTCTTGGCTCCTGAGGGTACAAGCAACACCGCTCGACCTCATTCAAGACAGGCACCCACGAAAACATTCTCTAACCGACAGCTCGTTCAATAAGGAGCAACCCCTTTCCTCATCCACCATGGCCACAGCGCTCCCGCGTCACTCGCGTCAGTCCATGGTCGCTCCCCATATGGCCGAACCAGCGAACCCCCTCGCGAGGGCCCGCCAAAGTGCCTTGGGCATGCCGAGATCACAGACTCCCAGGTCGAGCCTTCGAGCACCCTCAGCAATCCTCACAACCTCGTCCGCGCCCGGCTCTGGTCCTCTGCTCAAGAGCCCACCCCTCAGTGCACCCCTCAACGCGACAGGCTCCTCGGGGGCTCTTCGAAGAGCCAGCAGCATCGCCGCATTTCCGCAGCCATCCGCCGGCGAGAATCGGCATAGCGCGGTACCATCTCGGTCTCGGTCGACGCAAAAGCCCTCTAGGCTATCGAGGGAAAGCCTGGTCGCCGGCTCCGTCAGCTCCCCTACGCCCGGCGAGGCTGGCTTCATCAACAGCGCTCGCATGTCCGACAGCTTGATGAGCATTACCTCGCCCACACACAGTCGCAGTTCCTCAGCACAAGACTCCTACTCGACCTCGGCAACAATCTATGACGACTTGGCCGACAGTGCGGCCGCGTGCGCTAATATGGCTGACAAGAGATCTTCCAAGGTGGAGGGAATGAAGGGCAACGTCACCGTCAGTGTGCGCGTCAGGCCTGACGCGAATGCCGATAACAGCGAGGGCGATTGGGTCGTCGACGGCCGATCGTCGCTCATCGCGTACAGAGGCAAAGAGGGGGGAGAATATTACTACGGTAGAGCCTCCTCGTATTCCACGAACCACCCATCAACCTTCTCTTTTGCCCTTTCCTCCCCTTTCTCCTTCTCTCATTTTATCTCTCTTGTTTTCTCTCTTCCTTCCCTTGCAGAAAGCTGTTCTCAACACCAGATCGCTGACTCTAATTATTCAACAGACAATGTCTTCGCGACGAACGATAACAATGCGCGTGTCTACGACCACAGCGCCAAACGGCTTGTACGACGGGTGATGGAGGGATACCACGGCACCGTCTTCGCATATGGACAGACTGGTACCGGAAAGACATTCTCTATGCAGGGCACGGCTAGTTCTCCCGGAGTCATTCCGCTGGCCATTACGGATATCTTCTCGTACATCCGAGAGACGCCGTCCCGCGAATTTTTGTTGCGCGTGAGCTATCTGGAGATTTACAATGAGAAGATTCACGACCTACTGAGTATGTCCACCGCCAACGGCGCCGGGGCCAACGGTCCGCAAGAGGAGATTAAGTTGCGAGAGGACAGCAAGCGTGGTGTATATGCCACACCCCTCAAGGAGGAAATCGTCCAGAGCCCGACGCAGCTATTACGAGTTATTGCCCGCGGTGATCAGGCGCGACGTGTGGCCAGCACTCAATTCAACTCGCGAAGCTCCCGAAGTCACGCAGTTGTGCAGATCGTTGTCGAGAGTCGCGAGCGAATGTCAGGATCAGGCACGCCCAGCGACAATAAACGATCAGCCATCATTCCGGGGGGCGTCCGAGTCTCGACACTGAGTCTGATCGATCTTGCTGGTTCGGAGAAGGCGGCCGAGTCTAAGGAGCGAAGACAGGAGGGTGCGCACATCAACAAGAGTCTGCTCACTCTTGGCACGGTCATCGCCAAGCTGTCCGAGTGGAAGGACAAGGGATCCGACGGCAAGGAGGGAAAGCATTTACCATACCGTGACAGCAAGCTCACCCGTCTCCTCCAAGGAGCGCTCTCCGGTGATTCCCTCGTCAGCATCCTCTGCACCATCCAGGTGGTCGCCTCTGGTGCCCAGGCGAACGCCACTACCCACATTAACGAAACGCTTAACACGCTCAAGTTCGCCTCGCGAGCCAAAAACAGCATCGTCAGTCACGCGAAGAAGGTCGAGGAGGGCGCCAATGGAGTCGACGGCACCGCACGGGTTCTGTTGGAGCGATACAGGTTGGAGATCGCTGAGCTGCGGCAGCAGCTTGAGGCTCAGGCCAGCCAGAAGCCCGCTCTGGACAAGGAAATTGTCGAGGAGGAAAAAGCAAGGGAGAGGGAGGCGCTGGAGCGACACGAGGAGCAGATGCTGGAGATGCAACTTGCGAGAACGGCGCTGAAGGAGCGAATCGACCATCTCAACCGTCTCATCCTCAGCTCAAAATCGATAGGCGTCAACTCGAGCGGGACGTCAAGCTCGGTCGGCAGATACTCGCAGATGTCGATGCCCGGATCCGTCCGGTCCTCTGTAGCGGCTTCCACACACGGCGGCGGCAGGGGTACGTTGGAGCGGACGACCTCGTCGGCCTCAACGTCTTCCCATCCCGGCAAGCGGGCATCCGGAGAGGGTGAGGGCATCGAGGTTGGCGGAGACGACGGCATCGAAGAGTTTGGTGACGGCATGGCTTCGCTGGCCGCGCAGAACCGAGCATTGCAGGCCGACCTGGCGGACAAGACCCGGTATATCACGACACTGGAGAAGCGGCTGGTGCAAGCACGACGGGCCAGCGCCTCCCGCCCCGCCCCGAGCAAGGCCATCATGGTCGGAGAGGACCACAGCGTGGCGGCGGTCCTCAGCCAGAAGGACGCGGAGATCGCCGAGCTTCGGGCAAGGCTGGAGGACAAGGATCGCATGCTCACAGCGCTACGCAACGCCGCGCGATCCCATGATTCGCCCGACGTACCAGGCGAACAGGTGACCCCCCCTTCGCCGGAGAGGCAGTCGGGCAAGGCATCCTCGGACACACCGTGGAGTCCATCGTCGGGCAAGTCGAAACGGCGGACGCAGAGCGTGGATGAGATGAACAAGATGCTGGAGGAGATGATTCAGGACCGCGTCGACAAGGGGTCCATCATCAGGAGTACCCGGGGCAGCGTCAGGCTGGCATCGGCCGAGGCTCTGGGGGAGCCACCCAGCGAGCTCCCGCCGCTGCGTCACATGCCGTCGCCGATGGGAGCGCCGCCCATGACTGCCATGCACCTCGAGCGGCTCGAGGCCATGTGAAGTGATTTTCTTCTTTTGCCGCACAAGGCTTCGGACCCATGAGCTGCAGGGCTTGAGGATCGAGCATGTGTGAATGGGATTGATTGATGAACGCGGGGCGAATGATGCCTCTGACGATCGACGCGCTCCGATATGATGAACGCTCTTCCATGGGTGACCCAATCCTGCTGGTTCTGGGCACGCGAGGATATGGGGAGGATGCGAAAGAGGAAGGAAAAAAAGGAGTTTAGGGGTCATTGATATTGCTTTATGTTTCCCTTGGGGACTCTTTGTTATACCCAACGAATTCTCTGCGCATTTGTTTGTCCTTTCTTCTTCTTTAGTGCCCTCTCACTCGCACACTCTCTTATTTGTTCCTCTGCTCTCTTCTTCTCTTCCTTTCTTTTCTCTCTCTTTATCTTGTCTTCGAGCTTTGGCGATTCTTGTCCGGGTGTGCCTGTGATTTCCGATGTGGGGATGCAAGATGCAGGTATGTTGTTTGTTTTCGGCCATCTTTTGGCTGACTCTTGGGCGGGAAATGGGTTTGTTGTTTTCGATTGCCGCTCCTCTGCTTGATTTCCTTCTTCCCTTCTCTTCGCTCCTTTGGTTCCCCGATGGAATGCTTCGTTTGCGTAATTCGTTTTGATCTTGTCTGTTTCGTGTCTTGTTCTGGTTTGGTTTTTTTTCGGATCTTTCTCCAGTTTTCCCATCCTCCCCC
>NIGD01000009.1:2647487-2670672 GCA_003055185.1 Escovopsis sp. TC
ACCCCCCCCCCCCCCCCCCCCCCCCCCCACGCCCGACTGGCAGGGAAATCCACGAGAAAATCGAGTAGGAGTTCGGTCACTGGGTCCCGTGCTTCTTCCCAGTAGTACGAGTACTCGTTTGTGCGGAGAATCTCGAGCATCAAGTACGCCACGGTACGGGGCACACGGGGCTTCGCATGTATACGAGCATGCATATGATGCACGGAGGATGTGCCCACTCACCTGCGACACCATCCCGGACGCCCTCCCGCGATACCGAGGGCTTGGACGGAGTATTCCGAAGGTCTTGGATGCTGTCACCCCCTGGCCAGGCGTTTCTGGTTGACGGACCACGCCCCGATAGCCGACACGCTCGACGCTGCCAGCCGAGCCCGCTTCGTGCGAATCCCCGAACGCCTCGGGACTTGATACACTGGAAGCACCCCTCCAAGGGACCCCTTACTCGTACGCACTCGTGGCTGCGGAGTAGTGTGTGCGCTTTGGTGTTGGACTGAGCGGGCCTACCTTCTTTTTCCTCTCCTCCTCTCCCTCTTGCCTTTTCCCTCACTCTCTCCATTCTCTTTTGCTCTCTCTTTTTCTCTCTCCCTCTCCGTCCCTACCCCTGGCCCCTGTCTTCAACCTGTTCTTGATACCCTCTTGCGGTGCATCATGGGCAGCTGGCTTGCCGTTGTGAACGAGACTGGCATGGAGCTTTGACAGTCGGCGTCAAGACGGGAATTCCTCAAGAAACAAGCGGACGATTATCAGACGGCCTAGAACAATACAGGAAGAGAAGGGAAAGATCATCGCCGCCCTTCCCCTTCTTGCCCTCCTCCTCTTCATCCCTCTTCTTCTTCACTATCCTTCCTCCCACTTTCTCCCCATCTTCTCTTCTTCGCCGCTCTCGAGAGTCGAGCCGTCTAGACTCGAGCTTTTCGAAAGCTCCTGGGCCAAGGCTCCGTTGAATCTAAGGCGCCATCTATTTCCATCATGGCCGGGGAAGCCAAAGTCATGCTTGCCCCTCCAAGGCTCAACCTGCGCCGGGCAGCCTCTTACAACCGCGAGCTCGACCGACTGTCGGTCCCCCTTTCGGCCACTTCCTCTCGTTTCAACTTCAACCATCTTTTCTTTCCTCCACCATCCCCAAGCCTCCCCGCTCTCGTCAACCGACCGAGACGGTCACCCAGCCAGATCATAGTCTCGCGGCCCAGTCGTGTCCTCCGCTTCCTGTTCCTTGTCGCTGTGCTCATCGCCACCGTGGGCCTCTTCGGGCGCCACATCTGGTCCCACGACCTCCACCATCATCGTCCCTCCAAGGATTCCCCGCTTCGGGGCTCCAACATCTTCACCAATGACGACAGCTCCGACGACAACTCCCACGCCGGGTTCAAAATGGTCGGCCAGGACGCACTGCCGGACTTCCCCACGCCCTTCGTGACGAGTCACGGCCGCAGAACCAGGTGGACCGTCTCCATCCCCCCCAACAGGGACTTTCCCCTTTCCATCGACGAGTACGAGGGCATGGGCAGCCGTTGCCGAGAGGTCGCAGCTCATGCCCGGGAGCTCGCCGGCCAGACGACCCAGTCCGAATCGGACCGCATCGTCAACGACCCGCTTTACATGGACGTTTCCCAGGCCGAGAAGGCCGGATTGCTTGTTCACACGCCCGGGAGGGCGCCCGTGCTGAACCGCGCCAAGAAGACGGGCAGCTTCGTCGGGCTCAGCTGGGAGGCCATGGCCGGTCTACCCGTCTGCAAGAGCTCCCTCACGTACGTCCTCGAGAGCCCGGATGCCGGTCTCGGCACCGCCGTCATGAACACGTGGATGCTCTACGGGCTCGCCAAGCAGCAGAACCGGGCCTTCTTCATCGACGACTCGCGATGGGCCTACGGCGCCTACATCGACATCTTCCAGGCGCCGCCCGTGCCGGACTGCAGGCCCCCACCCCGCCATCATATGGCCCCGTGTCCCGCCCAGGCAAATCATCTGGTCGTCTCCAGCGTCACGCTCAGGGACGTCCTGCCTGGGCTGATGGCGGAGTACTGGAAGGCTGTGGGCTCGAGAGGTAGCCTTGGCTTTGGCGGTCTTGGCGACCTCGTCGGCGGTGGTAATGGTGGCGACCTGCACGACTTGTTCGAGCTGGCCAGGCAGGGCCACGACGCGCTCTTCAAGTTGAACCCCGAGGACGCCAAGTACGTCGCCTATCGCGTGCAGCAGCTGCAGGACAAGGCAAAGCAGCCGGGGGGCGGGCCGGTCATTGGCATTCACATTCGCCACGGCGACCAGCACCCCCTCGAGTTTCAGTACAGAGAGACCTACATCCCCTCGGATGTCTTCCTCGACAAGGCCCACTACCTGGCTGAGGTGTACCTCAACCGCACCGCGGCGGCCAAAAGGGGCACGTCCCTTCCAGACAAGGAGAGTGGCAAGGGCATTGCCGTGGACATGGACATTCATATGAGCAGAGACCTGGGCAAGGACGGCAAGGTCAACGGCAATGGCAAACGCCAAACGGCTGAGACCGTGTCTGAGCTCGAGCCGTGGGCCCAGGCCCAGGCTTTCACAGTGGTGGCCTCGGACGACCCTGCCATCTTCCATCAGCGCGAGTTCGCATCCTCCGTGCGCGCCCAGGAGCGCATCCTTCTCTCGGTCAAGGAGACGATACCAGAAGAGGACAAGAAGAAGCAGAACCCTCTGGTGCTGCACTACTTCACAGAGGAAGAATTCGGGTGGGAGGGCGGCTTCTTCGCGCCCATGTTCTGGAATCTGGGCGTGGACCGCAAGAACAACGCGGGCCCGAGGGGGGACCACGCCTCCGGGGGCCCCGCCGCCTTGAGGAGGAGAGAGCCTCCAGGCGAGATGACGCTGAAGCTGCGAAGCCTCATGGGCAGAGCGTACGCGATGGACCTGGCGGTACTGGCTGGTGCGAGCGAGCACGTCGTGTGCGGCGTCAACGCGATGGGCTGTCGGATGCTGGGGGTGATGCTGGGGTGGGAGGGCGTGCGGGACGGCAGATGGGTGAATGTGGACGGAGACTATGAATGGGGTTGGATCAACGGGTGATGAGGGAGGTTGTTGGATGCCTCCTGGGTTCGGATGTTTCCGGCATGTGGTCTCGACAGGGATGGTTGGCGGGGGTCGGTCATTGATATCTTCCATATGGGTGTTTGTTGTTCTTTCGAGCGGCGTTTGGCCAGGCGGTTGGGCATAGCACGGCGTTTTGGGGGTGTTTTTCTCATTGGCACGGCTCAAAATGGATGGTTGGGGATGATGCATGAGGCAATGGATGAGTCGAGCTGCGGATTACAGAGGACGGAGTACACGGCATATGGGTGTCCCGGTCAACTAGTCTGGATTACTAGTTAAAGATAGAATATCCGGAGGGGAAGATCTGCTTGAAGAGATTGATCACTTTGCCTATATGTGATTGTGCAAACAAAGTAGTAGTACGGAGTAGAGAGAAAGAACATGATAGAAGGGGAGAGGAGAGCATGAGTTGAGATGCTTCTCCTGAAGGGCTCCAGGACGACACACGATCCATCGCATTCTGACGGTGGATCTGTGGCGCATTTAGCAGCCAACTGTGGCTCTCTGGCACTGTGATGGCAGCTCCAGCCACAGACACTCCTGAGTCCTATCCATGTCCTAGTGTAGCGCCACACTAAGAAGGTTGCGGATTGACCGCGCGCCACGACATCGTCATGGATTGATTCGATGTTCTTGCTCCGCGCCCCGGCCGAGCTCGCGTCCTGCGCTGCACTTGCTTTCGTCTTCCCATGTCGGGACCGCTTATTACACGTATACTGCGTCAAGGTTGGAAATTGCAAACGACGACAACTGAGGCAACATTGAAGGTTGAGGATCTGATATCACGACTGCGGCAAGTTTGGGGATTTGATACGACCACGATACTGTAGCAACGTTGGGAAATCTCACGTCGACACTGCGATAGCTTCGGAGAATTGATACGAACGACTGCGGCAACGTTGGGGATTCGGCACGACGACGACATGCGCACATAACTTGGACGAAGTTGGCGCATTTCTTCGACGATTTCATACGTCAGCGACGACGGTAGCGAAGACGACGTCACGATCGCACACTTGATCCGAGAGGATCGATCTACCACGACGGTCGAGGACGACGACGATCGCGCTGTCGATGTGTTCGAGATATTGCGCAGTCGATTGCGCTGGTTGCTTGAGGACGACATAGCTTGACGAAGACGACTGCGCTGTATCTCGAGGAGCTCCTTCTACCGAAACCGATTGCGCTGGGCTCTCGAGGACTGGATACTTCTCGAAGACGAGGTCGCCCTGTTGCCTCGAGACTTTGATTTGGCGACGGTTGTTTTCTCCATCTGCGAGTCGTACGATAGCTTCTTCACCGAGGATCGCTACGACGACGACCCCGAGTTTCATCGACGAGGCTTCGATACGGCGCGACCGCGCGTTCTATCACTGGAGACCTCAAGCTACAGCGAAGGCTACCGCGCTGTTCGGATTCGAGGACTGAAAAACGGGTGACTTTTTGCGGGCTCTCCCCCCCCCCACCGGGACCCCCGAGGATACGCTGCGACGACGATCCCGAGCTTTGCCTGATACGCACCACGACGATCGGTTTCCGCGAGCCGAGGCCGAGTCGAGGTGCCGAGCACACGATCGCTTCAAGAGTTCGGAGATCCAAATTTGGAATAGGAGCAGGAGCAGGAGCAGAGCTGGAGCTGGAGCTGGCGCTCAGGGCACAGATCGGGACGCCTGCGAGCTTCGAGTCGGGACGGCGTGGGGAAGGACTAGGACTGAGGGACGACATACTCCTAGTCTTGGTGCCCTGAAGGAGCCAGCAGGTTACCGACCTTACAGACTACTGGGGACGACATTCTTCTTGAAGAACCAGATCCTCCCGACCAAGACTTCGAGAAACGACATCTCCATCGCATCTTTCCACAGAATTGAATCCCTCCGACGACACATTCCTCGAGGGACAAGGTTCTTGCCTCATACACCTTCTCCGAATCGACTCACTCCGAGTTCATATTCCTTGAAAAACGACGAATTTTCGACCTACCACCCATCCTCCTTCACCATGCCTGCACAGAATCCCAACAACGTACTCCCTACACCCCCAAAACCGCGCCTCAAGATCAACGTGAACAGATCCACCTCCCTCGTTGGCGACATCGTCTCCGCTACGTCGGCAGCGGGTTCAGCGGCGGCGGCTGGACCCGCGGCCCTTGTGACCCCCGGAGATGGCGTTCCGCGGAAACTCAAGCTTAAGGTTAGCAGCACCACACTCGCGCAACCTCATCTGCCGCCCCCCGCCGCCTCCTCCTCATCTACCTCATCGACTTTACCATCATCATTAGCAGCAGCAGCAGCACGACCCCATCCACCACACCCACCCTTGCTGGAGGGCCACCCAGTGCTGGTCACAAAGGCTGGGCGCCAGAGCAAACCCTCGCGGAAGCTCGTGGAGAGCAAGAAGCGCTCCCGTAGCGACGACGAGGACGAGGACGAGAGGCCGCTGCATGGCACGACGATCGGGACGACATCAACACTAGCAGCGAAACTGGTCCGGGGGTCGTCGGCGACCAAGATCAAGATCAAGCCCACGGTGGTGAAGCTGGGAGGAGTCAAGAAGGCGCTCGGCATGAAGGGGTCGACGCAGCTCGTCGTCAAGCCCCGCGGCAGACCGCCGGTGCACCCGCCAGGCGACGGGTTCGACTCCGAGGCGAGCGACAACGAGATTGACCCCGCGGTCGAGGAGCAGTTCGTGCTGCGCATGCTGCCGGGCGAGCACTGCGACTACGTGCGGTGGTGCATGGAGAACGGGAAGATCGGGGTGCCGAAGGCCGCGGGCGGCGCGGACCTGTACGTGCGCTTCTTCGAGGAGGACACGCGCCGGGCGGTCGTCGCGGTCAAGGGCCAGCCGTTCGCAGCCGTCATGGTCGACCTGCCGACGATCACGGAGTCGATGAAGACGTGGGACCGCAAGTCGCTCATGAAGGCCGCCGACGTCTGCCAGATGCTGCTCGTCTTCGCCCAGGTCCGCACCGAGGAGGAGGCGCGGCACGCGCCGCTGCCGAGCGTCCTCGGCGGCACCAGCAGCTTCAAGTGGCCGCACGGCCTCACCCCGCCGATGCACGACTGCGTGCACCGCCGCTTCGCCAAGACCATCAGCCGCAAGGAGATCGAGGACAAGGAGGCCGAGGTTGAGCGGCTGCTCGCCGAGGACGCGCGGTGCGCCGCCACCAAGTGGGAGTGGCTCGACGAGCGGGGCAAGAACCAGGCCGAGGCCGAGGCCGATGCCGAGGGCGAAGAGGACGCCGAGGGCGAGGAGGACGCCGAGGGCGAGGAGGACGCCGAGGGCGAGATGGTCGTCGACGACAGCACTCTCGCGTACCTCGTGCCCGCCGGCGCCGCCGACGGCGACAGCGTCTTCGGCGACGCGGACCACGACCTCGAGGCCGACCTCGAGGCCGCCTTCGCGGACGAATTCGCCGACACGCCCGGCGCCGCCGCCGCCGCCGCCGCCGCCGCCGACGACGACGACGGCGCAGCCACGCCCGTGACACTCCAGCTCGAGACGACGCCGGCCGCGAGCGCCCTGCAGCCTAGCATCGAGCAGGACATGTTCGGCTCCGACGACGACCACCGCCGAGGCGAAGACGACGACGACGACGACGATGACGACGACGACGACGACGACGATGACGACGACGATGATGACGACGACGACGAGGATCTGGATGAGGACCAGCGCGCCGCGAGGGATGAGCAGCAGGGCGTCAAGGATATCATCAGCGACTTGAAGAAGCAGCTCGCGCTGCGGGTGGCCGACTTCGAGCGCACGCAGAACAAGATCCTGAGGACGAGGCTGGAGAAGCAGATCAAGCAGCTCAAGAATGAGATTCAGCTGAAGCAGCAGTCCATCGGGATCGAGGCGGACGACTAGGCGGACGGGAATGGCCTGCCGAAAAAACAAAAACAAAAACCTTTCGCTTTTATTTTCTCTCCGTCCTCACCTTCTCCCCAGGGAGACGGCCCCTATTTGGCCACGTCTTTGTGGGAGGAAGGGCTAGACAGATCGGGAATGCTTCGGTGGATGAAGCGCAATAGTATCGCAGGGGGAAAAAAAGCAGATGGACAGACAATGTAAATATTCTTCTCTTATTAGGCGTTGGGAAAGGTCTGGTATGGTATATCGAAGCACTCGGACAATGGGGATATCGGCGTCGGGCAGAACAGCATCGGTCAGGGTTTCTTCCTGGTATCTTCAAGCTACAATATCATCGACCTCATGCGACAAGTACAATACAAGCAGTGCAAGCCCATGCTTTCCCAGCCCCATGCCTGCCTTTCCTTTCCCATTCCCGTTTCCCATTCCCTTCATTTCCGATTCATCAGACATATCTATCAGTAGACATTTGTTGCACCTTTTTCCCCCCTCATCGCAGCATCCTGGCCACGCTCTCCCCCGGCCGCACGAGCAGCTGCTCCACCGTCTCGATGACGTCCGTCCAGACCAGGTCCTCGCACAGTTGCTCAAGGCTCTTTGGGCGCGGCTTGCCGGCCCCATTCCCATTATCCCTCCCCTTTCCGCTTCCGTTCCCTTCTCCACCGGCTCTTTGCGCCGCCCGCTTCTGCAGAGCGCGCTGGATGAGCACGGCCATGCGCGGGTCTCGCTTGGATTGCTGCTTGAGGTATCCAGCGACGAAGACGGGGTCGCTGAGCTGCGTGGTTTTGTGGTCGCGGTTCCAGCGGCGCGTAGACCCAAGGGTCTCCCTAACGCGGCGCTTGACGTTTTCGTCGTCGTCGTCGTCGCGTCCCAGACTCGCCTCCGCCTCTGCCTCTGGATTTGACACAAAACAAAGGAAATCTATCAGACACAAGAGACAAACAAGGAGAGCATGGCGTGGTGCGTGAAGAGAGATCAAATCGGGGTGCCAAAGACTACTGGGTAGACAGGCAGGTCTGGAAAAGATGGATGAATTACCCTGGTGCGAAGAGCTCCGCGCGGAGAGGCGGTCGAGCGCGCCACCGACGTCGTCGACGAGCGAGCGCAGCCGGCCCGTCTCGCCCCTGAGCATGTCCATCGCGCGGGCCGTCTGCGCGCGGCAGCGCTCGACGTCGGCGGCGCTCCGGTCGCGGAACTCGCCCATGCGCTGCTTGACGGCGAGGATCTCGCGCCACATGTCCTCAAGGCGCTGCTCGTGCTTGTCGCGGAAGGCGCGGTCGCGGGCGGTGCACTCGACAAGGGACTTGAGGTCGCGCTCGAGGCGGTCGGCCTGGGCGGTGACGGCGCGGAGGTTGAGCTCGATGGTCATGCGGGCGAGGGCGTCGGCCTGGGCGAGCATGTGCTTCTGCTTTGCCTGCGCTGCGGACGTCGTCGACGCAGGCTGCGGGAGTGCTCCCAGGCCTGTCATTGGATTGGGATTCGCAGCGGGAGCCGGGGCTGATGTGGTCGTCGAGATGATCATTTTCGTACTAGTAATACTCGTCGTACAAGCTGCCGCTGAGGTCGCTGTCGGCGGTGGGGAGGGGGGCTTGACGGCGGGAGAGGGCGAGGAGGGGGCAATTTGTTTGCAAGGGCGGCGAGTGATGGTGCCGGTGGTGCCGAGATCCGGAGAGGGCCCTGGCGGGAGGGAGCGGCGCCTGCGGTTCATTCCGAGCGCAGTGTGCGGGATCGGTGGAGGTAGGTGATGAAGGTGATGGTGATGGTGAAAGTGAGGGGAGACGAAGGGGAAGAGTAGACGAAAACGAAGAGAATAGAGGAGAAGAGAAGAGAAGAGATCTGGCTGGATTGACGTGGAAGAAAAGCGTTTGTGCTGCAGGATGAGAGAAGAGAGATAGATTCCAGGAAGGCGCGAGGGAGGGAGTAAAGCAGCAGGAAGGTGCGGCCGGCTGTTCCTGCCTCGAGGCCATCCGTCAGGAGAACCGAGAAAGAGGAAGGAGGCGACCCGGGTTGCGACTGCCTCACGCCTCACGCCTCGCTCGACCCTGACCCTAACCCTCCTCATTGTGATCCTCCTCCTCCTCCTCCTCCTCCTCCTCCCCCTCCTCCTCAGCTTTGGCCGCGTTGCCATCGACGCCATCACGCCCTGCCCCTTTTGCAGCCTCCTGCTCCTCCTCTCCCTCGTTCCACTCCTCCCCCTCCTCGTCGTTGGCCACATTATCATCGTCATCATGGCCGTGTGCAAGGTCGACCAGGATCCAGAAACGAGTCAAGAGAGCAGCACGCCTACCGTCCATTGCTGATCCTTCTCCGCTCCTTGTCCACCCACTCGAGGAACATGTCGACGTCCTTGGCCACGCGGCCCGGCACCGCCATCTTCTGCACCCAGCCCGGCACCACGCCGCCCGCGTCCGAGACCGTGCCCATGATCCACTCGACGCCGGCGAGCTCCGGCTGGCTGATGAAGACCTCGACGCTCGTGTACGCGCCCCTCGTCGCCCCGCCGTCGTCCCCCCTGCCGGCCGCCGCGTCCTCCGCGCCGCTCGCGTGGTTGGTCGTGTTGGCGTTGCTGCTGATGCTGCCGCCGCCGCCGCCGCCGGCAAAGTTGCTGTTGCTGTTGCTGTTGCTGCTGCTCGGCGGAGGATGCTGCTGCTGCTGCTGCTGCTGCTGCCCCCCGGACATGACGACGGCGATCTGCACGACGATGAAGATGCGCTTGTCACTCGCCTCGGCGGTGACCTGCAGCACGGGGAATACGCGCTTGTTGAGGGGCGCGGGCATCCTGTGGACGGACTGCTCGAGCTTGAGGGTGACGTTGCCCCAGGTGGTCTTGCCGAGGGTGACCTCGACGCCGGCGCAGTCCCACTCGGCGAGCATCTCGGTGCTGAGCACGGCGGCGGTGTACTCGAGCTCGGCGGCGGCGTGGCCGTCCTTGAAGTAGCGCTTCCACTCGGCCCACGACGCGGTGCCCTTCTCGGGCGCGTCGGCGTGCACGCTGCGCCGCAGCACCCAGCTCTCGGAGCGTGCGCGCGCCCGGCGCAGCTGGGGCACGGGGAACTCGCGCGCCACCGCCTCGAGCTCCCGCGAGGGCACCGTCCGCTCGTACAGCTGCACGGGGGCGTCCGAGTGCGCGAACGTCCGGCACCCCTTGGGCTTCCACGGCCCGATGCTGATGTCCGGCGCGGACGCGGGCGGCACCGTGTTGACGAACGAGATGGCCTCCCCGAGGATCGGCGCGATGAAGTCGGTCAAGTCCTGCGGCGAGGCGCCCTCGGCCGGCAGCTGCGAGCGTAGGATGCCCCAGAGCCGCACGTACGGCCCGTAGTGGTGCTTGTCCGGCATGTTGTCCTCCAGTCTCGTGATCTCCCTCTCTTTCTCTCTCTTTCTCTCCCCCTCTGTACGTGTGCGTGTGTGCGTGCGTGTGTATGCGCGCGCGTGTGCGTATGACTGTCTCTGCGCGTGCTTGCTCGCTCGCCGGCTGCTGCTGCTGCTGCTGCTACCGATGCTATTGAGGCTGACGCTGATGCTGACGCCGTTGCTGATGCGATGCTGATGCTGATGCCGATTCCGACGCTGATGCCGATGCTCTTGCCGATGCCGATGCTGGTGCTCTGAATATTCCAGCTGCTGATGCTGAGAATCTCCTGCTGCTGGTGCTGTGAATCCTTCTGCTGCTGGTGCTGCGAAGCCTCCTGCTGCCGGTGCGATTGATCTTCCTGATGCTGCAGGTCTGAACGTTCCTTGCCTCCTCGCCACGTCGTCTGAATTAAGAATTATGCATATAAGATGCGGACTCCAGTGCTCCGCTTTCCCGGTATCCGCGTCAGGCACGCTGGGACTGCTAGTATTGCGTGGGAAGAGTTCCCCTTTAGTGTCCTTGAAGCCGCACTCTGTCCTTCTTCCTCGTCAAGATGATGCCGTCGTCGTCGGCGTCGCAGGTGTACTACTAGAAGTAGGACGCAATCCCTGAGCCTCGAAACAAAAACCCTCTTCCGTACTCCGTAGTACGAGCAGCAATTATAAGGAGGAAAAGCAAGTGAAGATGAAAACAAAATCATGAAAGAGTGACGCAATCTGCTCCCCGCACAGGAAATCGAATACCGGGGCACCGGCAGGGATGGAGGAAGGGAAGAGGGGCCGGAGAAGGGGAAGAGAGGGAGAAAGGGTGAGGCGACGACGAGGGTGCTCGGCGGCTTCCCGGCGCTCATTTTATACTCGCTCCCTCCATCGTCTCCGTATGGGCAGATCCATGGATGCTCTTACTACTCCGTACTCCGTACTTCCACGGACTCCGAGACACGCCATTCCGCTATCAGGGGGGGACATTCAGATGCCTCAATCTCTGTCAGAAGGTACTGCAAACGGTAGGGACAGATGGAAGCGGAGCCGGCACATGTATCTTGTGTTAGTCCCTGAGTGTCATTCGCAGTGCCCATCACCCGATACATCTGCATCTTCCTCTTTCCATCCCACGGGCATACCCCATCGTGCCAATACCGGTAATCTTGAATGGGGCCCCCTCCGTACGGGGTAGCATATCCCGCATGGTATTTACTCGTATGCAAGTAATAGACTTCCAGGGACGCCAGCCGTAACGTCGCCGAGATGACCGCATGTTGCTCCCACAAGTCGGCGAAATCCGAGTGCGACTCTACGCTTGACGGCCACTGATTTCCCAGTACACTCAGGGAGACAGTATCATCTTGACCACCTCTTCAACGACTGTATCTCAGTATACGTGCCAGGTCTTCCTCGTATGAATATGTGTGATGTCGTACTGACCTATCGATGCTCCGTTGGAACACCGTAGCAGCGGCAGAAAGAAAACAACAAGTCATAAAACCGTAATCCACAGGCGGGAGATGAATGAAACGTCCCAGCACCGTCGCGGCAACCTCTGCCCCTGAGATCCTTCCTTTCACTTTCAGTGTCCACACTTAAGCTTGATCCCACGGGGATGATGATCAATCGTTCTCACATCTATGTGCCTGAGCACGAGGGCTCGGGGATCCAGGCACGCGGACACAGGAGCACAGGGACCATGACCCATCTTGAAAACCAGCTGGTGCGTGTACATACAGACGCAAGCAAGGGGGCACAGGGATCATCATCATCTTACGAGTACATATAGTCAATCTCTCATTCAAACGCAAGCACGGTGACGATGGATACTACCCCGTACACCACTTACCTAGAGGCAGACCATTTCTGCACACCCACCACCTTGACCTGTGATAGATCCCTCCACAAGTTGGATGTATCGCGTCATGCCTCGCAAGCGTCCTGGCAAGGGCCACCGCGCCAGCACCCTGCCAAGAAGTCACAAGAGCCCGAGGACTCCTCACGAGTTGGGCATAGCTTGGACCCCGAGTTGGCATATACCTCGAACCACGACTTGGCATATAGCTTAAACACAAGTAAGCAAATACCTCGAACCGCGACTTGGCATAGAGCTTGAACAAGAGTTATCATATCGCCTGAACACGAGTGGGCGTACAGAGTACAGCTTGAACACAACCTAGTTTTCACACAGCTCAGTCACCAAGTCGGCCTCCCCATCCAACATCTCCACCAGATCTACCACCACAATGTCAATACCCTCACCCAGGCAATGAACTTGATCGCAGCCGTCCCCATACTCTGACAGCCTAATCCCTTTGAGTACGAGTACGAGTACGAGTACGAGGACAGGCACGATTGCCCCCTGCACGCCAAGGACGAGGGGGACATGTGAGACGAGACAAGGCCAGGCCGTTGCGATGCCTTGTCATGCCTTGCCATGCACGACGTCATTCGCACGGATGCGCACATGCGATGCCCGGGGACTGATATGCTGGGCTCAAGGCCAGGGACAGATCTGAATTCTCCTGCGATGATGCCGTTTCTGGCGGCCTCCAGGTCAGTGGTGGTCCCTGTGAACAGCTAAATCCCGGGTCTTGCTGTCAATGAATCTCATCATCTATATTATACTATGTATCTAGCAGTAATAGTCGTCCTCGCAGACCATTCATTTTCAAAATCGTATGGCCGTTATCTTCGCTAGATGCGGTGGTTTTGCTTTCCATGCCCTGATGCTTCAAGTAATCTTCCAGATCTCGAGCGCTCAGACGTTCACGGCCTCATTGCCTGTGGTTTGTCCCATGCGATGCCGACCTCTAAGCTGTGAGGCCGACTGGCTTCTGCATCGTCCATCGCGCTTCCCTTTTGTCCTTTCTTTTCCTTCCCTTCCCTCGTCTGTCATTCCTCATGAAATCAGTGTCTCCTGGTCCAACGAATCTGGGCGGGCTCAAGGGGCCTCGAGAAGAGGGAGGCGTAGTTGGTGCCGATGATGTTGCTGCTCCCGTCGACATTGCTCAGCTTGAAAAGCCGCACAACCTCCACCAGGATCGTCTGGAGCTGCAGGTTGGCAAACTGCTCGCCGATGCACCGGTGGCGGCCGGCGCCAAAGGGAAGGTAGGGTGAGAGCGCGCCCTTGCTGACGATTCCGTAACCGTAGTCGGTCTTCTCCTCCTCCTCCTCGTCGTTGCGAATCAGGGTCGGGGCGTTGGGCGATCCGGGGAGCCAACGGTGGGGATCATACAACTCGGGTTTGGGGAAGAAGGAGGGGTCGTTGGCCGTCACGTGCGGAGAGCTGAGGACCGTGTGCGACGTCGGGATCACGTACTTGGTGCCGGGGACGGGCATGGGCGACTTGACGGCGCGCATGATCGAGTGGATGGGCGCGTGCATGCGGAGCGTCTCCTTGATGACGGCCTGGTGGAGGGGCAGCTTGGGGAGATCCTCGTACTTGATATCGGGCAGGTCGGCGCCGAGAATGTCAATCTGTTCCTGGAGAAGCTGGTCGACAATTTCGGGGTGTTGGGCCAGGCGGAGCATAAACCAGGAGCTGGTGGAGGAGGACGAGTGCTGGCCGGCCATGAGAACGGCGATCATCATGTGGGCCGCCTCGTGGTCGGGCAGGGGCGTGCCGTTCTTGTAGACGCATCTCATGAGGTGCTTCATGATATCCAGCTCCTTGTCCTCGTCGCCCCTGGCGCGCCGCTCGCGAATGGTGTCCATGTAGATCTTGGCAACGGTCCGCTGAGCGTAGTCGCGCCGACGGTTCCAGGGGAGAGGCGCCCAGTGCAAGACGAAGTTGATGGGAGAGAAGCCCATGTCGAGGTCGTGATAGAGGTCGGCCAACGTCTCGTCGAACTTGTTGCGGATGTCGATGCCCTGCAGACAATGCGAGGCGGTGAAAATTGTGATCTCGGCCATGTGCTTGGTGATGTCGGCGATGCCGCTGTCTCCCTGGAAGGCCTTGTTCTTCCGGAAGTAGGTCCTGACCTCGTCGGTGATGATCGGGACGTAAGAGTGGAAGGCGTCGACCGTGAGGGCAATCTTGACGAACTATGTATGAGATGGCATGTGTCAGCGTGCCGAGAGAAGATAGAGGGGAGAGGAAAAGGCACGTAGACGTGCGATGGAGAGTGCGATGGAAACTGTCGTCTTGTCGAACTTGATGAATTTGGGGGAGTGGCACTCACCTTCTTCTGCTCCATCAGCTTGGAGTTGGGGCAGTCGTAGACGACATCGCGGCCGAAGACGGGCGTTGTCAGCACGCTGTAGATCTCCTCGGCGTTGACGTCCTTGAGCTTTCCGTTGAGGATAAACTCGTTGCCGTTGAGGCCCACGGCGACCGTGGTCTTCTTGCCGAGAAGGATGAAGGTGAAGACATCGCCATGCTGTGGGAGCGTTAGTCTCGCAATGTCTTCCCTTGCTGCTAGCTTCTGTTTCTCTCTCTCTCCATCGCCCGTTTCTATCATCACCGAAAGGATATCTCCGCGTGTTGAGGCTGGCGTGCTCACCTTTTTGCGGTTGGTGTCGAAGAACTTGATCGGGTCGATACCGTAGCTCACGGTGCTACCGATGAGGGGAAACCAGTGGAAGACGACGGGTGGCTCGTTGGGGTTCTTGAAGAAGATCTGCTGCGCGACGTTGACGACGGCAGAGAGGAGGACGAGACTGGCGACGGACAAGGCGATCTGGTAGCCCAAGCCTAGGCTCAAGAACTGTTGGGCGGCCGGGAGGCTCGCCGCATCCTGCAGGACACCCATCTTTGCTCTTTCCCTCTGCCCCTCTTTCCTTCTTGCTGTCTTTATGTCTTGGTTCGATTCGCCCTGGCGCCGTCTCTTCGTGGTCGCGGCAGTCGAAGGCGTCTTTCAAGAGAGGTCGACGTCGCCAAGCGTAATCCCACTGTCTCGGGGCAAACTCTTCAGGGGAGTAGGAGGAAAGAAGAAGGGAAAAGGGGTATTATGAAGAAGAGTAAGGAGAGAGAGAAAAGGAGTGAAGGAGGAGGAAGAGAAGGAGGAAGAGGAGGAAGAAGAGGCGGTGGTGGTGGTGGTGGAGTAAAGAAGGAGGAGAGGAAAAAAGAGAAGGGGCGGGGAGGCAGACCGATGCTCGCTTCATGTACGGAGTACGGAGTACTGCCTCCGAGTCTGCATCCGCCGACCTTATTCGCCAATGGCTCGATTGCGCTCTTCTTCAAAGTTTCATCCCGCGCTGCAAGTGCAGAGTCCCCGCCATGTCCACATCCACCTTCTCGCAAGGTTCTACAGAGTACATGTAACCCAGCCGGCGCTTTATGTTCGTCTGACAACAGATGGCCTGGAGCCTGGCCCAAAAAGAAAAGAAAAGGCGGCACCAAGACGTCGCACGTCGCACGTCGCACTTTCCCCTCGGTACCTGACCTCTGCGCGCGCCATCCCCCTCACGGCCTAGCCCCGCCCATTGATCCGCCCTACGGGCCTCGGTGCACCAATCACCGCGCTGCCGTGTCGGCCTTCTCACCTGTACGAGTACTACCTAGTACTCCGTAGTACTGATTCGTACCGGTACCTAGATACATGTACTACTCTAGTAGGTACATACTGCACTACCTAGTAGTATTACCTAGTAGTACTACTAAGTACCTATGGGCTGGGGGCCTTCTTTTGTCGGATCGGATAGGGCAGCCCAAGTCCCGATGCCTCGAGGACCGGGTTCGTATTCGCATTCGAGCCCGGGACTGGAGGAGAGGCACGACCCGATTTGCCGCAGGGGCGGCAGGTGAGGGGTGTGATTCGCGGGATGGACCACTCCGTACGGGAACCGTAAAGGGGACGGGTTCATCGGCTCCTGGGATGCTGAGGTGGGATTTTTTGCCGATTCGGCGGCGAACCGTGTTCGTGCGAGTACGAGAGCCGGTCTCGTACTCGGAATGGGAAGTCACGTGAGGGTCTTCGGGAGATCACGCATGAGGGGATTCGCAAGTGCGAGGGGGTAGTAGTAGTACCTACTACTCCGTAGTAGTAGTGAATCTTGGGAACATGAAGTGTGCTCGTACTGGTACCAGTACGACCTACATTTCAGGGCCTGCTCGGGATCGAGGGCTCCTCGGGATCCTCATGACCTCCAGCTCCATTCGTTAACAGGAGGTATTCGAGTATTTCCCCTGCATCTCGGATATCGTACGAGTACGAAAAGTGTCATGATCCATCGTAAACATGGAGTATTCATTGATGTCTTGTACGGAGTAGATTCTGGAGCCAATACGGAGTCCTTGGCAGAGGAACGAGACCTCCCAAAGTTCATGCGTGGAAGGTAAGCCAGCGTCATCCTTCGTACTGACCGCAACTCTCGTCCCAAATTGAAGAGAAAAAAAAAATGAAGAACAGCCTATGCGAAATCCAGGCGCAACCTTGCATGCGAAATCGACAAAGTACATGTCTGCCCATACTCGTACTAAACCGAGGCCACAAAGGGCGAAGGGAAAACGTGGAGAGGCCCCAGACTCTGTTCGAAAAGGAGGGGTCTTCAAAAAGAAGCCACAGTAGAGCGGACGTGGGAAAGAAGAAGATTTAAGCTCAGTGTTAGATCTAGGCTACACCATGCCGGTGATGGGCAACCTGCAACCTCATGCCCGCGACAGGCTCATTCTCGTATCGTCATTGGTTGCCGTCAAAATCGACGTAGGTAATAAGAAGGAAAAAGAAGAAACATCAAGCGGCTAGATGTCCAAAGAGACCGTCTCTCGTAGATGACAAGGAAGAAAGATATAAAGAAAATAAGAGGAAAATCCGTGAGACAGAATAAGGGGAAAAGAAATGATGAGAGTCATGTCGTGGTCGGCCGTGAGAAGAAGAGAAGCAGACGCCCCGACTGGTATATGTGGACGAAAGAAGGAGCTGGAGGTTGGGCGGGGTGAAATGGAGGGAGAGGGCTGGGTGCGGATGAGATGCTGAACACCTGAGGACGCCGGCTCATGCGGCGGCGGCCACGATGCTCCTCCCCACGGCGCCCCATTTAAAGCGCCGCAGGCTACCGCCCGATGACCCAATCACCTCCCGCCCGCACGAGGCGGTGTCGTTGAAGCCGCCGCTGATGCTCGCCGCGAGACCCTCCTGCCGGCCGGCCTCCCGCCCGATCACGTAGCCCGCGCTGAAGCCGACGACGGAGACGAGGACGACGACGCCGGCGCTCACGATCCACGTGAAGAGCGTGGGGGAGATGAGCGTCTCGTCGGTGACGACGCCGTGGCCCGTGCCTCCTCCTGCTGTCGATGTTGCTGCTGCCGTCGCCGCCGCTGACGCCGCCTTCTTCTTCTTGGTGGTGACCCTCGGCCCGCGGCTTTCCGAGACAGGCCGCTTCGTCCTCTCCAGGGTTTCGCACAGAGGTCTGGACGGTGCTCTGGATCTAGTAGCGGCTGTAGGAGATGCTTGATCGGCGTGCTCGAGACGGGGCGGAGACCGTGCCGGCGCGTCTCTCTCGTCGTCCATGAGCTCCGCCTCGGGCACGAACTGCAACTGCATGGGCTGGTTGCTGGGGCCGATGCCGTTGCCCGCGGCGCTTCCTCGCCGAGCCTCTGCCGCGTCCTCGGGGGACTTGGGTAGGCCGCGCGCGGCGGCGGCGCAGGAAAGGAGGGTGGTGAGGGATGCCCTGAGGGCGGCGTCATTGTCCTCACGCACGGAGGGCGACATGAAGCTGGGCCCGCGCTGCGGCCTGCCCGGCGAGCGGCCGGGGAACGACCTCCTGGCAAACCCGCTGTGGGGGTGCTGGGACTGGGACGCCATGGCGTCGGTTGTGGAGTGGCTCCTATGGGCCAGGTGGGCCGCGGGGGGGTGGGAGAAGACGTTTGGCTGCGGCTGGAAGGTGGGCCTGCCGGCGTCTGCCCGCTTATCGGTCGTGCGCCCCAGCGCTGTGGCATCATCGCCCTCGTCATCGTCGTCGTCTGCGTCGACGCCGACGTCCACGTCGTCGAAATTGTCCGACTCCACGCCGGCCTCCTCGGCCGAGGACGGGGAGAGGATGGCGTTGTCGGTAGAGCAGGCCAAGACGCGGTCGTCGTTGCTGTCGCTGTCGCTCTCGCTCTCGTCGTACTCCTCCTGGCTGCTGGTCCCGTCGGCCGCGGGCGGCGCCGTCTGCTGGCGGAGCAGGGATCGCGAGGAGGCGGGGAGTCGCCGGCGGCGGTTCTGACGCGGGTTCTGGTAGGGATTTCCGACGCGCAGGCCGGTGGTCACGATCTCGTCGCCAATGCTGGACAGCGATGAGGAGGAGGGCTGGGAGGCGACCTCGACCCAGGAGTCTGCAGCGTTGACGTCACTTGTCAGCTTCACCGAGCAATCCCCCCGAGGACGCGACGATGAGAGATCACGAGACCGACCATCATAGCTGCGCGGCTGCTGCTGTTGGTGCTGTTGCTGTTGCTGTTGCTGTTGCTGTTGCTGTTGCTGTTGCTGTCGCTGTCGCTGCTGGGAGGAGAAGGGGGAAGCAGAAGGGTTCGGTCTTGAGGTGGATGCCGACGTCGATGGCGCGATGTTGCGGCGCGCGGCCTGGGCCTCGACAGCCTGTCGCTGAGCCATGGCGGAGCGACCTGTTCGGCGAGAGAAGGAGAAAAAGGAGGAAGAGGAGGAAGGGTAGGAAGGGTAGGAAGAGGAGGAAGAAGAAGAAAGAAGGGAAGGAGAGGAAGAAGAGGAGAGAGAAAGAAAAAGGAGAAAGGGAAGAGTAGGGAATCCAAGGGCCAAAGGATGAGGGGAAATGAGGCTGGAGAGCGAGTCCCTCTAGTTCATGCACGGGGGGACGATCCCTCGATGACGGCACAGCCCGTTGCGGCGGCGCTGCTCCTGCCCGCGGCCTGCGAGCGGCTCACGCGGGACGGCTCTCCGCTGATTCGGTGCGTTTCTGAAGAGTCGGAGTCTCGACGGGAGAGGCTGAGGTGCAGCAGCAGCAGAGAAAGCAGAAGAAGAAGAAGCAAGAAGAGAAGGAGGAGAGGAGAGGATATATCGTATTGTGGGAGGCTGGCGAGGATGGTGGGAACGAGATGTATGGATATGAATAGATGTGCAGAGGTGAGCGTGGACCTTGTCGAGGGAGCTCCGAGAAGATGGATCTGGATGTCTCGGTGAACAAAGAAGAGACAGCACGCCCTGAGAGAGTGGTTCAGTTTTGTTGAGGATGACCCGTGGGCAGGATTGATGTCAAGAGACCATGTCCTCTTGTGGTACTCCGTATCTGTCGCGCCTTGTGAGTGTGGATGGGGGACCTCTGGGATACCTCGGATACGAACAGGCCCGGATCACGCGCACCGAGAACTCAGGCGCTCGTCCGGATTGCGTCACTGTGAAGTGAGAGAGGTCCATGTTCTCCGTACTCCAACACAGTGCGGTCTGCTCCCGTCCAGAGCTCACGCTCGAAGTGGCCGATGACGTGATGCGCCTCCGTGCGAACAGACATCATGATCTCTTCCCGCACTGTCACGGCCCCTTCACCGGTGATGCCTCGCATCCATCTTAGATTCATCTTCGAGACTGCCGAGAGGTGGCAGCACACCTCCAGTCGCATTCGCTCGGCTTACCTCCTCCCTCGCTTCGTGCAGACTGCTCAACACAAGTCGCCCCCTGATGGACTCACATTCACTGTTACGGAGTACGAAGTAAGGAGTAGTACGGAGTACGAGTACCCTCTGACTCGACGCTGCGCCATGACCGGTGCGCTGCCCCGGTGCTCATTCATCGAGGTTATCCCGTGCCTGGTCCGCCCGTCTGCCTCGTCACACCCCGGCGGCCCCACGAGATCTCGCTTCCCGTGAATCATCAAGACCCTAGAGGGTTCGTCCCAAGCTGCACCTCGCCTCTGAATATACAGACTGCTTATGTTTGTCAGGTGAGGTGCGGCTGATCTTCAGAGCCAGAACGGCAGAGCGCGCAGTGGCAGCTGGATGCGTCCATCGTGAGGTCGTAGAGACAGTGCGAGCTGAGCACTCATACATGTACGTTTACGAGTCCGAGTACGATGTACTCCGTACTCCGTCATGTACATGTACAAGATGTATTCCACATCTTGGATCCACCGAGCTGCAACCACTGAGCTCCAGCTGGATTTGGAGGTGCACGCCCGCCCTTTAGCGGCCCCCAGCTCTGACGGGTGGGTTTACAGGGATTGGGGCGGTGACCTGCAAGGCGGAACTACCCCGCCGTAGATCCCTGAAAGGCCCCTCTACATGTCCGTGAGCGGTTCGTCCAGTACAGGGTAGCCAGGGTTCGGGCTGGATTGCACGAACTTGAACTTCATATGTACTCCGTACATGTACGGAGTATGTATGCGTGCCTTCCAGTACGGACAACGACCGGGCAGGTGCAAGCTCACACCAGCGTCCATGCAATGCAAACATTGAACTGAACACTGTGGGAAGGACAGTCTCGCACTGCTCTGCCCATCTCCGGTTCCAACTTCATCTCCAGTCCCACGTCGCGAACCCTCCCTCCCTCCCTCCCTCCATCGCCGCCTGGCTCGACGACGGCATCCATCCCTCCTCGGTCCAATCCGACTCCTCACACCCTTCTGTCGAGCGTTCTCACGAAGGAGGGTACCATGGCACCGAGTCCCAAGATCGCCGACGCCCTCGCCCGGGCAGAGGCCCTGGCCTCCTCCTCCTCCGCCGACTGCGGCCCCGCCTACGAGGCCGTCCTCGCCGACCTCGCCAGCCTGTCCGACCCGGCCTGCCGCGCCGACGACCTCAAGGCCATCTTCGACTCCTTCTTCCACCAGGGCCTCGGCGTCGTCACCACCCGCTCCGTCCTCAACGCCTTCGTCGACACCCTCGCCGCCCTCGGGCCGCCCTCGTCCTTCCACACGCTCACGACCGACGCCGCCGCCGCCGCCGCCGATAAATCCTCCACATCATCCTCGACAGCAGCGGCGGCAGCGGCGGCGGCAGGAACGACGACATCGTCATCGTCAACGCTACCATCCTCGTCCTCTGGACCCTCCTACGCTGACCTCTGGATCGACGTCGGCACACACACGCTGAGCGCCATCGCCGACCAGGCATCTCCCTTCGACCAGGCCACGGCGAAGCTGTACGAGCTCATCGGCAGCGCGCACGAGGACCACGGCGACTCCTCGCGGGCGGCGCAGACGTTCGCGCGCATCCCGCTCGACTCCTCCCACTGCAAGACGTCGGCCCTCGAGCGCGCCGCCGTGTGGATCCGCATCGTGCGCAACTACCTCGAGGACGGCGACCACGTCTCCGCCGAGACCTACGTCAACAAGCTCAAGAACATAATGCACGACGTCTCCGACAAAGCTCTCGCGCTGCACTTCAGCGCCTCCGAGGCCCGCATCCACGACGCCAAGCGCGAGTTCCTCCCCGCCGCCGCCAAGTACCACAAGATCTCCTTCGCCCCGGACGTCGCCGAGGACGACCAGCTGCGTACCCTCGCCATGGCCGTCCGCTGCGCCGTCCTTGCCCCCGCGGGGCCCCAGCGCTCCCTCGCCCTCGGCCGCCTCTACCGCGACGACCGCTGCGCCCAGCTCGATGACTTCGCCATCCTCGAGAAGATGTTCTTCGACCGCCTGCTCTCCCCGGCCGAGGTCGCCAACTTCGCCCGCGGCCTCCAGCCCCACCAGCTCGCCACCACCGCAGACGGCTCCACCGTCCTCAACAAGGCCGTCGTCGAGCACAACCTGCTCGGCGTCTCCCGCCTCTACGAGAACATCCGCTTCGCCGACCTCGGGGCCCTGCTCGGCCTCGACGCCGACAAGGCCGAGGAGACCACCGCCCGCATGATCGAGCAGGGCCGCCTCGTCGGCCGCATGGACCAGCTCGACGGCGTCGTCTGGTTCGAGGGCGGCGAGGCCTCGGGCCAGAACGGCAGCCGCCGCGCCCACACGCTCTTCGGGAAGGAGATGCGCCGCTGGGACGCAAACGTCGAGAGCCTCGCCGAGGACGTCGAGAACGTCACCAACTCGCTCCAGAGGGAGTTTCCGGTGGGTCCCAAAAATCGCCCTTGCGCCGTCATCCATCACCATCCACCGCTTTGCTGACCTGGACCAGGACTTTGTCGCCGCGAACCTACACGTCTAGAGAGAACCGCCCGAAAATGCCCGAGGCATCTGAAGCATTCGAAGCATCATCGCCTCCTCACTTCACTTCACAGCACAACATCATGACTCGATTCGGCGTTGGGGACACAAATGTTTATGGATTTCAGCATCATCATACCGATCAGTTCACGGCGTCATGGGGAAACAGACAAGAGGCATCCATAGATGAATCCAATTGTAAAGGAAGTAAATAAATCAAAGACATACCGCCTGCAGAACAATACAAGCCAAAAGAAACGCTCCCGGGTGTCTCCCTGAAAAAGTAGTATCCCGTCCTCAGAACTTCTAGTACCTACAGGAAATCAACCCAGGGCATAAATCCCATACCAAAATCCAGCATGAGTACCACACATCATTAATCCAGATCCCTCCTCCGCACCACGACATACCCCTGGCTGATGTTCCTCGGATTCCCTGCCTCTTCGTCCAGCTTCCGCTCCGGCTCCCCCTCGGCCGCCGCGCGCTGCAAGAAGGTCTGCGCCTGCGGCGGGGGCGCGGCGTCGAGGATGGCGAGCAGGGCGTCGGCGACGTGACCGCCCATCCAGTCGTACCCTGCGGGCGTGAGGTGCAGGCCGTCGTCCCAGTAGAGGCGGCGGTCGTCCGGGGAAATGCCGTAGAAGGGGATCTTGGCGTGGAGGTCGAAGGCGTGGAAGCCGCGCTGGCGGTGGGCGAGGATGCGGGCGTTGAGGGCGGCGCGGTGGTCGTCGAGCCAGCGGAGGCGGAGCTGGCACTCGGGGATGGTGAGGGCGAGGACCTGGCTGCCCTTGAGGAGGGCGAGGTCCCAGATGTCGGCGAGGGTTTGGGAGATGACGCTGACGGGGGTTTTGGAGGCAAGGTCGCTGGAGAAGGG